>JADLZK010011172.1:0-150693 GCA_015847255.1 Hyparrhenia diplandra | reverse complement strand
ACAAGTCCATCCACTACATCAACATATTGTCTCATGTCACAAGGTGACACAAAGGTATCTAATGACAATGTGGTTGGATCATGTTGATTCTATGATGAGCTTGTTAGTAGACTTGCTAGCATGACCATGTCTTTAGAAAATGAGAAAAAGCAAAAAACATTGAATTTGGAAAATGAAATCTCTTTTCTAAAAAAAAACATGTGAACAACAAGATCATCTACTTTATGTTACTACTTGTTCACATGATGTGCTAAAATTGACTCATGAAGAACTTAGTGTTACTCATGATAACTTGGTACAAGACCATGATTTTCTCACTAAGATGCTTTCAAATTAAAAATCTAAAACTAGTGAGAGCTCATCACTTAGGTCAAATGATCAATCACATATTTGTGCTAACCCTTGTGATGTAGGCAAGAAGCATGTATCCACCTCTTGTGATAATTTATTGGATATGCCATGTTCTTCTTCTTTAAATGCTTGTTCTTCTCCTATGTCTTGTGAGACTAATCTTTTGAAGGAGAATGATGAGCTCAAAAAGAAAGTGAAGAAATTGAGCAACCGGTTAGAGAGGTGCTACAACTCCAAGGTCCTCTTCGAGAAAATAGTGAAGAATCCAAGAAGCCTACATGATAAGAGTGGTCTTGGGTTCATCAAGAAGAAGTTGACCAAAAGTGGGAGGAAAATAGCAAAGAAGGCCAAGAAGCAAGAAAAGGAGAAGCTATCTCATTTCATGTGCTATCAATGCCATGAAAAGGGACATCTTGCAAAGGCTTGTCCAAATAAAGAAAAGCTCAAGTTGAAGCAACAAGAAGAGCTTCAACTAAAACCCCAAGATCAAGTCAAGATCAATCATGAAGATAAAGTTGGTAACTTGAAGATGAAGAAGAAAACAAGAAGGGGTGGAAGAGCTTATGCAAGGCATCCAACTCATATCCAAGATGCCAAGATGATGAGCAAGATTCAAGCTAAGAAAATAAAGTTTGCTCACATCAAGTGCTTTGAATGTGGAGACATGGGACACTTTGCCTCGGAGTGTCCTAGCAAGCTTGAGAAGAAGGCTCAAGCAACTCATGAGAGGCAAGGCAAGAAGGAGCATCAAATGAACAAGGAACAAAGGGCTCAACAAAAGAGAAGATGCTACTTATGCCGGGAAAGGGGACACATGGCTCATTCATGTCCCTAGGTGATAGTCTAAGCCTATTTCAATTGATGATAATAATATGCTTAAGGATGAAAATGGTACCTCATTGGTTGCTATTGCAAAACATCCCCGCTACTCATACTAAGGCATTGCCTAACTATGTTGCACCTAACTTGAGAGGACCTTAAACAAGTTTAGGTACCATCAAAAAGTGGATGATTGTTTGTAGGTACCATGGCATTGGAGGCTTGATTCAATTGAGTTCACATTGATCATCATTCATTGAGTCAAGTATTAAAGTTTATTGCTATTTTTATCCCAGTGCCAAGTTATGACAAGTGAAGTCCAAATGAGCTACAACATACAAGTGTTATATTTCAAGTTGTGGTGATTTATTGGAATATTTGAAGGCTTGCAAAATAATTTGAATTGAAGCTTGCTATTGGATGATCATGAGATATAAAGGTATACTCCTAGTTGATTACATATATTTGGGTGCATATGAGTTGATTAAATTGGATATATATGCATATATTTGTTAATGGAGATGCTTGAATGGATTCAATGCTTAGTAGTCAAATTTGAGTTGGTTTGAATGGATATGATCATGAGATGACATTTAGTAAGTGATTTGAATGGATATATGTCTTGTGAGAGTATTCAAACAAGTTAGCATCAATTTTGATTCAAATTGGTAAAGCATAGCTCAATTGCTCAAATCTGTCCGCTATTGCAAAATCTGAGTGAGATGTGATGATAGCCATGTTTGGATGAACAAATCTTATTAGAATGGCTTGGAAATTTGGTATGGATGCTCTATACTTATGGTAGAAGTTGCTGTAAAAATTTTCGTGTCGAAAAAGATAAGGGATACTTCCAGTTTTGGAGTGGAACTTGTCCACTATGTTGCAGCAGATTTTCAGCATGTGGTATTGTGGGAAGATGTCAAATCTGGTAGCAATCTTGAAGGTGTATGAAGCTCAAATTTTTATGGCTGCTAGATGACTTAGTGTTGCACATCTCCGCCAAATTTCATGGCATTTCAACATGTACATTGAGAGTTATGACTATTCTTTGAGATGTACAAAATCACACCGTAAAAGTGACAATTATTGGATTGATCAAGAGTCACTTTGATTGAAAGGTTCTTAAGTTGGAATCATGATTATAAGTATTTGAGGCACCTAAGTTTGGTTTTGAATTGAGTTGGAAGCATGACAAGCAATGAGTACTAAGGCCACTGATTTGTGGGAGTGTACTTTGTAACAATATCTAGTACTCAAGTTGGAGACGACCAAGCTCAAGATAGAGAGACAAGTTTGAGTTCAAATGATCATTGTATCTCTTCAAGAAGAAAGAAAAAAGACTTAAAGAAGAATCAAGATTACTCATCATATCAAGTCCATCACTTGATCAATCAATCAAATCTCAATTCAAGTGAGTGTCAAGGGATACTTTTGGTGAGATCACTTCCCTAGAGAGGGGCGCCCATGAGTGGATTGACAAGTGGGGGATACTTGAGTGGGCCAACATGGAAGTGATGATCTAGGATATTCAAGATGCTTAGTTGGAGGAAATCAAAATGGTTGATCAAAAAATCAAACAACACCCAAAAGAGAGAGACATTCAAGCAAATTCAAATGGTATTCTCTCGTGCAAGCAAAGATGAATATAAGAAGCAAGCCAACCAACATGAAGAAAGTGCACTTGATCATTAGTGGTTCTCATTTCATATGGGTGAAGTATGAAAATCATTGGCCATATTTGGTCTTCACCAAGCTATTTGAATGGACTTCACAATGCTATTATGAGCAAAAATTGGAATCATATTGACTATCCCTCTACTCCATGATAGCAAAGGTATCATCAGGATTGTGCATGATCATTTTTATCCCTTACTAGTATGCGGTTAGTGCATATAGTACATGCTTATTAGGATCATGCATGATAAATGAAAATTTTGAATTCATTGGTACCACTATTGCTTGAATGTTTATTTGATCTAGTGGTTTGTATATGAATTTGTTCATGAGCTAGTGATCCCAAGTACTTGATCTATTTTGGATTGCTCATAAGTGACAAGTACAACATTGGCAAGATAACCCTTATACTTTGTGAGGTGTGAAAAGCTTGTCATTGGATCAAATCGACTTGGAAGCTATGGCAAATTATTTTAGTTCAAGTCAACAAGAAGAAGCTCATGGAAACAATCTAGTTCAAGAATTGGTTGATATTGACAAATCTCTTCAAGTGGCATCCACATTGCAAGTTGCAAGAAATGGCTGAATTATTACTTCATCTTTACACATATATTCAAGTCAAGCAATATCTAGTACATCAATGGTGGTTCCACAAGTGATCCTCAACTTTAAGTGATCAATTCAAATCAAGAAAGCTACCCTCTACCAACAACGAGCTCAAGTTGTTTAATGGATTGACATATGCTTTTGACATAGGAGGTGCCCCACCTCAAGGTATCAAGGTCAAAGATCCCTACAAGTGACCTACATGTGGCATTTCTAGGTGGCTTTCATGCTTCCACATGTGAGAGTTACAAGTGGTGTCATTCCAACATATGGTGATGTCCATCAAAAAATGAAGATTCAAGACTCAACCATCTATCTCCTAGTACACGACCCTTTGTATCAAAAGAGGCATACCTTTTATGGATGTGACCAAGGAGGTGAAGATCAAGACAAGGTTTGACTTCATGGACCGGTTGCAAGTGTGAAGGGCAAGTCGAGGGACTTGACGCCGACGGACCGACGCAACGGTGAAGAGCAAGTGAGGTTAAGATCGATGGACCAAGAAGGTCATGTGATGATATGAAATGGATCATATCATTCTTGATTGTGTTGGCGCATGTGTTGCATCGGCACTTGAAGATGGAGCGGAATGGAAATGCGCAAGGCAAAGGTATAACCTACAGGGCATGTCATTTCGCCGGTCATAGGTGCTTAGAGAAGTTTATAACCGGGTTTAGGATAGATGGTCGTACTATCAAGAGGGGCAAATATCAGTCATCTAGTGCCACTTGTGAGATCTAATTTTGCGATGTGTTAGGATCGAGTGGCGTGGTAAGAGCAAGAGAAAATCCTTTGAAAATGATTGTGAAAATGCTAACACACTTGCACATGGAGATGTACACTTGGTGGTGTTGGCACATTTGCAAAGGAGAAGGTGTTTCGGTGTTTCTCGGACAATTGGACTGACTTTGGAGTGGAATACTGTTTTGATCCATTGAGCTTTGGATAGAGTAACCATGTGGGTTGTGTAGCCCTCTGAGTTAGCTTTCCATAGAGTCCAAGATCATCGAAAACGGAGACGTTTGATCGGGCGTTGGTCTGGCTGACAACAGCGTCGGACGCTGAGACTAGCGTAGGACGCGTCCGGCGCGGAGCGCCTGGTGCGTCCGGCGCTTGTTGTTTTACGTTCGGCGGGTCGGTTGGTTTACACCCTCTGTGGACCGCGTCCGGGGCTGCGCCTGGGCGGCCCGTCGCTGTAGAGAAGCGTCCTAACGGCTAGTTTGCTCGGGGCTGTTTTGTACGGAGCCTGGCGCGTCCGACGATGTACAGAAAAGTGGGAATTCGTCCCCAACGGCTCTATTTCGATGGGGATCCTATATATACTTGTTTGGCCGGTCTTGGGAGGTTTGTTAGCACACTTGAGCCTTGGTGGCTGGTATAGTGGTGCTTGGAGAGCCCTCTACTCACTCTAACTTGATAGTGTTCATCCAATTGAGTGAGTGAGCGATTCTAGTGCGATTGCTTTGAGAGATTGCATCGTGTGACACTAGGTGATCGTGTTGCAAGCCGGTGTGCTTGTTTCTCTTGGAGGTTGCCACCTCCTAGACGGCTTGGTGGCAAGAGGCTCAGTCGAGGCACGCAAAGAAGATTGTGCGGTGCTCCGGAGAAGAGATTGTGAGAGGTTCATGCTCACCTCACGGGGATCGTGAAGAGCAACTCTAGTGGAGCGTGTCATTGAGCTACCACACTTGGGTGTGGGTTCACACGGTACCCTAGGAGGGATTGGCTAGAGGACTCACACTGTGTGAGGGACTCGATCAAGCTCCCACTATGGGATTTGGCACCGCCATTAAGCTTGAGGATCATCACTGGGTGATTCGCCAAACCGTGGAACCACCAAAGTGACGGTCGACACAACGAGGAGTAGGGGGAAGTTGGCAAGCTTCCCGAGACCTCGGTAAAAAATCACCGGTGTCATCTTGTGTCCACACTTCGCGGTGATTTGCAATCTCTTCATCAGAAGCTTTGTTCTTACATTCATATATATATTGTGCTTATGGTTGAGTAGTGTAGGTGTAACTATCTAGCTTGTGTAGCTTGTTTAATTACTTTGCTTAGCTTGTGTAGTTAGGTAATTTGAGCCTTTGGGTTAGGCGTGTGTTGCCTTGTCCATTGTGCATCTAGTGAGCTTAGGGCTTTGTGCTTTTGCTTACTAGAATTGTGTAGGAGCTCACCTTTGATTGAAGTACTAGTGCATAGGTTTGTGTGATCTTGCAATAGAATTGGTTAGGAGCTCAAGCTAGGCTTGTCACCTCACTTTTATTGTGTAGGATCTTTTGTGAGGTGATTTAGAGTCATAGTTAGAGGGGTGAAGTCTTGGCTAGACCGATACGTTTAATTCCGCATTAGTTTCGGTTAGCTGGTGTGATTAATTTTTAAAAGGGACTATTCACCCCTCCTCTAATCCCCATCTCGACCCTTCACGTGGTATCAGAGTCGTGGTCTCCCATTTAGTGGTCTTAACCGGCCCGAGAGGATGGAAACTAGAGGGTTTAGTGATGCTTGTTTGAGTGACACACATATTTTTGATGGCACCCACTTTGCACGGTGGAAACACTCTATGCTTGATCATTTTCGTGTCATGGGACCTAAGGTTTGGTGGGTTGTCACTAGTGGTCTCACCGGTGTTTTGGACCATGGAAATGTAACCAAAGCTCAAAGATCATTGTATGAACTTGATGCACATGCATATCTTTTTCTAATGAATTCTTTGAGACTTGAAGATTTTGACAAGGTGAACCATGAGGGATCCGCACATGTGGTGTGGGAGTCCATCAAGCACACCTTCGGTGATGCCTTCATTTGGGATGATGGCAAGTTTGAGGATGAGGCGCCAAAGGTGGTGGTTCATGAGGATGTTGAGCAAGATTGCTCCACCTCATGGTCAAGTGAAGATGATGATCGAACTACCACAAGTCCACTTGACAAGGTTGATGAAGATGCCTCAAGTAATGCAAGTGATGATTCTACCTCAAGCACACTTGATGGCAATGTTGATGGTGCATGCTTGATTGATGATGCTACTACAAGTCCATCCACTACATTAACATATTGTCTCATGTCATTAGGTGACACCAAGATATCAAATGACAATGTGATTGATCATGATGATTCTTATGATGAGCTTGTTAGTAGACTTGCTAGAATGACCATGTCTTTAGAAAATGAAAAAGCTAAATCTTTGAATTTGGAGAATGAAAACTCATTTCTAAAGAAAACATGTGAACAACAAGAGCATCTACTTTATGTTACTACTTGTTCACATGATGTGCTAAAATTGGCTCATTAGGAACTTAGTGTTACTCATGATAACTTGGTACAAGACCATGGTTTTCTCACTAAGAAGTTTTCAAATGAAAAATCTAAAACTTGTGAGAGCTCATCACTTGGGTCATTTGATCAATCACATATTTGTTCTAACCCTTGTGATGTAGGCAAGAAGCATATATCCACCTCTTGTGATAATTTATTGGAAATGCCATGTTCTTCTTCTTTAAATGCTTGTTCTTCTCCTATGTCTTGTGAGACTAACCTTTTGAAGGAAAATGATGAGCTCAAAAAGAAAGTGAAGAATTTGAGCAACCGATTTGAGAGGTGCTACAACTCCAAGGTCCTCTTCGAGAAAATAGTGAAGAATCCAAGAAGCCTACATGATAAGAGTGGTCTTGGGTTCATCAAGAAGAAGATAACCAAAAGTGAGAGGAAAATAGCAAAGAAGATCAAGAAGCAAGAAAAAAAGGAGAAGCTATCTCATTTCATGTGCTATCAATGCCATGAAAAGAGACATCTTGCAAAAAGCTTCTCCAAATAAAGAAAAGCTCAAGTTGAAAGCAACAAGAAAGGCCTCAACCGAAGCCCCAAGATCAAGTCAAGATCAACCATGAAGTTAAAGTTGATGACTTGAAGATGAAGAAGAAAACAAGAAGGGGTGGAAGAGCTTATGCAAGGCATCCAACTCACATCCAAGATGCCAAGATAATGAGCAAGATTCAAAAGAAGAATGTGCATGCTCACATCAAGTACCATAGTTGTGATAAATTGAGCCACCTAGCTTCGGGTTGTCCAAACAAGCTTGAGAAGAAAGCTCGAGGCAAACAAGTTGAAGCAAGACAATGAGAAGCATCACTTGAGCAAGGTTGAGAAGGCTCAACAAAAGAGAAGATGCTACTTATGCTTAGGAAAGGGGACACATGGCTCATTCATGTCCCCTAGGTAACAATTCTAAGCCTATTTCAATCGATGATGATATTGTGCTTAGAAAGGATGACAATGGTACCTCTTTCTCGTTGCTATTGCAAAACATCCCGCTATTCATACTAAGGCTTTGCCTAAGTATGTTGCACCTAACTTGAGAGGACCCAAACTAGTTTGGGTACCATCAAAAGGTGGATGATTGTTTGCAGGTACCATGGCATTGGAGACTCGATTCAATTGGTTACAAATTGTTCATCATTTGATTGAGTCAAGTTGAAGCTATCATATTCATCTAACCCAATGCCGAGTCAAAATTGAGTGTGAAGTCCTAGTGCTACAACATACAAGTGCAAATTCAAGTTGTGGTGTTTTATTGGAAAATTTGAAGGCTCGCAAAATAATTCAAGTTGAAGTTTGCTAGTTGATGATCATGATCTACAAAGGTATATTTCTATTTGATCACACACAATTGGGTGCATATGAGTCGATTGAATTGGATATATATGCATATGTTGCTTGCTATAAGATGTTTGAATGGATTAAATGCTTAGTAGTCAAACTTGAGTTGGTTTGAATGGATATGATCATGAGATGACTCTTAGTATGTGATTTCAATTGATATATGTCTTGTGATGGTATTCAAACAAGTTAGCATCAAGTTTGATTCAAATTGATGAAACATAGCTCAATTGCTCAAATCTATCCATTATTAAAAAATCTGAGTGAGCTGTGATCTTAGCCATATTTGGATGATCAAATCTTATTGTAATGGCTTAAAATTTGATATGCATGCTCTATACTTATGGTACAAGATGCTGTAAAAATTTCATGATGATTGAACAAGGGATACTTTGGTTTTGAAGTAGAACTTATCAGCTATGTTGCAGCAGTTTTCAGCATGTAGTAGTGTGGAAAGGTGTGAAATCTGGTAGCAACCCGTAAGGGATATGGAGCTCAAATTTTGGTGGCTGCTAGATGACTTAGTGTTGTACATCTGCACCAAATTTCGTGGCATTTCAATATGTACATTGTGAGATATAAACTATTCTTTGAGATGTACAAAATCTGCCGAAAAAAGTGACAAACATTGGATTCATCAAGAGTTACTTTGATTGAAAGGTCCTCAAGTTGGAATCATGTTGATAAGTGTGTGAGGCACCAAAGTTTGGTTTTGAATTGAGTTAGAAGTATAACAAACATGAGTACAAAGGCCATTGATTTTGAGGGAGTGTACCAAGTACACATCTAGTACTCTAGTTGAAGATCAAGACCAAGCTCAAAATAGAGAGCAAGTTTGATTTCAATTGATCATTGGATATGTTTGGTAGAAAGAAAAGGACTTAAAGAAGATTCATGGTTACCTATCATGAAAAGTCCACCATTTGGATCAATCAACCAAACTCAATTCAAGTGAGTATCAAGAATGGTTCTTGGAGAGAGGTCACTTCTCCCGCTGAGGGGCATGCCGCCTATACGTAGGTAAACCAAGCACCATGCTTGGATGGCTAAAATGGAAGTGATAATCTAAGAATTATTGGAGATGCTTAGTTGAAGAAATCAAAAGGGTTGATCAATAGAGGAAAGCAAGCAACGCCCAAATAGAGATATTTCATGCAAAATTCAAGTAGTATTCTCTCATGCAACCAAAGATCAAAGAGAAAGCAAGCCAACCACAACATGAAGATAGTGCACTTGATCATTAGTGGTTTTCATTTCATATGGGTGAAGCATGGAATTTAAATTGGTATATATTGTCTTCACCGAGCTATTGAATTGGACTTCATGATGCTAGTTGGAGAGCTAAATTGGAATCTATTGACTATCCTCTACTCCAACATAGCAAGGTGAAATTGTTTGACATATGCATTCATAATTTGCTAAGGACTTGCTAGTGCATATAGTCATACATAGTGATCATTCATGAAAATCAAATGTTTTTAATGATTATATGGTACCACTATAGCTTTCATGCTTTATATGATCTAGCGGTAGCATATGACATGTTCATGAGCTAGTGAACCCATGGTATTTGATCTACGAATGAGCATTCAAGGTCTTTAACTCAACATTGTCAAGATAACCCTTCATGAGGTGGAAGAAGCTTGTCATTGGTTCAAACCGAAGTTAGATTATTTTGTGCAAGTGATCTAGATCAAGTCAAAGAGAAAGAAGCTCATGGAAACAATCTAGTTCAAGAATTGGTTTCAATTGACAAATCCTTTCAAGTGGCTACCACATTGCAAGATATATCATATTCCTACACGTGGTATTTTTCATTCACGTGGTATTCTTGCTCATACTCAAGTGGTACTTAGTGTATCAATGGTAGTTCCACAATTAAGTGATCAATTCAATTCAAGAAAGCTACCCTCACCAACAAGAAGCTCAATTTGTTCAATGGATTGCCATATGCTCTAACATAGGGGGAGGTGCCCTACCTCAAGCTATCAAGGTCAAGGATCCTACAAGTGACCTACATGTGACATTTTAAGAAGATCTTCAAAGTTTTCACATGTGGTAGTTACAAGTGGTGTCATTCCAACATATGGTGGTGTCCATCAAAAATGAAGATTCATCATTCAACATTCTATCCCTAGTCACAACCTTTGTATCAATAGAGACATACCTTTTATGAAAATTGATGACAAAGGGGAGAAGTTGGACAAAAATATATAAGTGTCTTTGGATATATGACAAAGGGGATGAGAATATGGACATAGAACAAGAGGGAGCAAGATTGAAGATTAGAGGAGGATCAACATTCTTGGACAAAAAGAGAAGCACACAAGTTGGGGGAGCAAGCTCATGAACTTGATTGATTGCATTTGATATGTGCATATTCATGTGCTTGCTTGCATTTGCATAAGTTTAAAATTTAATATGCAATGCTTGTGTGATGTATGCTAGTTATAGAACTTGCTTGATGATATGATAACTAGCATGCATAGGTTGTGGCTAGACATATATAGTTTTCACGTGGATCAAGAGCCATAGCATATAATGTTGATCTCATATGGTATCTTGAGTTTTGGTGTATGTCTAGTTACTTGGATGATGCTAAGGATGAACTTCAAATGTGCAACTTCGATTAGTATCACGCTTCAAAGGTTTATCCTATACACCTTAGCATCACTTTGTAGTGTTAACCCTCCCAAAAGTTTCATATTTATGTATGTGTGCAAATCTTGAATTTAAATCAATTGGGCACACATATAGGAGGAGTTGCCACTACCAAGTGTGAAGTAATCTCAATTCCATATCTTTGTAGTCTTACCATCAATTAACAAAAAGGGGGAGATTGAAAGGTCCCTTGTGGTTTTTGGTAATTGAGTGTCAACATTAGGTGAACTAATATGTGTGATTGAGATTATACACAGGAGATTAGTTCACATGTGATGATGAAATGAAGGAGCTTATTGCACATGAGGCATGACATGGAGTCATGTGACCAAGGAGGTGAAGATCAAGACAAGGCTTGGCTTGATGGACCGGTTGCAAGTGTGAAGGGCAAGTCGAGGGACGGACCGGAATGCAAAGATGAAGAGCAAGTGAGGTCAAGATCGATGGACCAAGAAGGTCATGTGATGATATGCAATGGATCATATCATTCTTGGCCGCATAGACCCAAGGGGGCACGCGTGTGGATACAAATTCTAGGGAGGTAGTGAATCGGTATCGGGGAGCGATTAACTAAATTCATCAAAGCTCACGATTGCTAATACAACGCTTGAGGTGGAACGTATGCCCCAAAGCTTTTCAATTTTCTTGTTAGCGGCATTGAATTTTTAATAGAACCAAATCGAATCTATAGCATGAAGTCATTAGCCGCCGTCATCGGCGTCAACAAAGTTATCCTAGGCAATCATTATTTAGAGAATAAATAAGGAAATATAATAGAGATTATTTAGCATGCAAGTCTACTTTCGGAACCCGGCTTGGCAGCGGTACAAACCCGATGGTACTAATCATCCATACCATACGAGTACGGATCAAATCCGTGCCCGTCGGGTTACCCACAACACATGGATACTAATTTCATTCCATACCCGTACCGACGGGTAATTTTTACCCAACGGGTAATCCATACCCGAGTTCATACCCGAGTTCAAATTTACTAAATGCTTATTTGGGCCAATTTTCTTGGGCCATATATATACTAAGCGCTTATCTGGGTCAATTTTCTTGGGCCATATGTTTAGTTGGGCTGAAATTGTAGATGCCAACAATACATTTGTGCGGGTATTTTTTACCCATGGGTACACGGGTATGGATACTACACTTCCATGCCCGTACTCGCCATACCCGGCCGGATACCGTTGTACCCAATAACGTATCCATGGATACCAAATGTGTTCCATACCCGCCACTTTATCGGGTAAAACCCATCGGGTTTTCGGGTTTCGATTACCCCTTGACATCTTGACTTCGGAACTATAGATATATGGCCATCGTTATCTATTTGGATTAAGCAATAAACATTAGGGTTTACCCTTTATCCCTCTCCCTTCTCTTCTACCGCTGTCGTCGTCTTGTTCGCTTCTCCCCCTCTTCTCCACAGCAGTCGCTCCGCCTCCCTCTCACCCACTCACGTCGTCGCACGCACGACACCCGCTGCCGTGCAGGCCCCCTAGCCCGGCTCGACTGTTACATCTACAGTATAGGTAAGTAGGACAATGCGATGTTAAGAAACTCAATGTTGAAGAGTTCCAAAAATGATGTGATGGAAATCAATTTTTGTACAATTGCTCAATAAAAATATATATACAGGTTAATACAGGTTAATAAGGCTTACGATCTTCCAGTTCATTGAAAGGCCGGATGGCCCTGCACTCATGTATATGGTTATGAAAATCTGAAAATTTCCAACTCAGCGCTTGCTTCTAATGACATATACAACTCCATATGCCGCCTAGAATTAGCGCAACCAGAGCGATTTGGGTACTGTTCACATACTGTGAAAATCCGACATGGGTACTGTTCACATACTGTGAAAATCCGACACTGACACGTGGGTTCGTGCGTGTGTAAACATCGGTTTCGACTCCCCAGAATAATTATGGCGCACCGCTTCCCCATCGCTCTCGTTGTCAAAGTAAAAAAAAAAAACTCCTCGCCCAGTCACCCAGCAGCGCACCTCGCCGCCTCCGTCCGCGCTTCTTCTTCCTCTTCGTCTCCCCTGGCAGCGGCGGACGCGGATGCCGCGTCCTTCCTTCATGGTGGCTGCGCACGTGGACCGCTTCATCGCCTCCTTCTTCTCGGGCGCGGCGCCAGCCTTGCCTAGGGTTGCGCACGGACAGAGCTTGGGGCGTCGGCATCCGCGGGGCAGGAGGAACGATAACAGGCCGCCCTCATCGTCATCTCGGACAGCAAGCGTTGGCTCCCCATGTGTACCTCGCGGAGTCGCCGCCGTCCTAACACTGAGGTTCATGCCCCCTCCTCCATCTCGATCTGTTGTCTTGCTCGGTGTTTGGGTAAGTCTTACCTGCCTGCCTTTGCGTGATTTCCATGTCCGAGAAGTGCTCCCGCCACCACCGGTCCGCCTCTACCTCCTCTTCGATCGTCCTCTTCCTCGATCTCCCTTGGCTGTTGGCCGCTGGCCGCAGCAGGCGTGGATGCCGCGCCCGACCGCCTTGCTATCTGGCACCGCTGCTACGCAGCAGGCCACCCATCTCTCTCCTCCCCAGACGGACCCACGGAGGAGCAGTCGCGTCGGTGCGGTTCACCCATGAAATCAGTTTGCTCCTTTCCATCGATCCATCCTCTCATATTTCTTAGATTACGCAGGTGCATGACCTTCATCAGCGGGAGGACAAACATTGGGGAAGAAAAAAGAAGTCTGTTGTGTCTGCTTTCTCGCAGAAATTAGAGGTACGAGTGCAAGTGCTATGCGTTGTACTTTCTCTGATTTGGGGAAGTTACATGACGAAATAGCCTGCAAATCTAGAGCAGGCCTCGTCGCCTCCGCCGATTGATCTGGTGCCCACCTTCCTTATCCACTCACCTCCTCAAGAATCTATCAGGGTGGTGTGCTTTTGTTGTACCCATCTTTGATTCCTGCAGACACCGTCATCCTAAAATGATTTTTCTGGTTTGATCCATAGTTATCCATGAATCTGACAGTTCTGGTTAGTTGAAGAATGAAGACTATTGGTTCATGCTCTTTTCCTGCAGTAAGTATTGATAACCCGGTTACTCATCAATCTGTGCTAGCCACTATTGCCTTCGTGACTCCCTCTACAGTTTTGACTCCCTCTACAGTTTTTTATGGACGTGATCTAATCTGTATATGAGTGTAAAGATGCGAAGTGTTAATTCTGTACACATGAAAGTTAATTTGTTTTCTTTGCATGCTCTATGACCAAGAGGAGTAGATTGATATGAACTACTGAATCCAGACTTGCCACCTTATTTGCTTTATGAACTGTCATTATTTTTCATCTCATCTTATCTCCTCACCAAATGCATGAATTTCATCTCATGACTGCATGACATAATGTGCTGACAAATAGACTAGCTAATTTCATTTCCATATGTACAAGGAGAAAATATAGCTACTGATGGTCAGTGCTCTGCGTTCTGCACAAGTTGCTGAACTAAGGTACATCACCATTCATAATAGGCATATATAGTCTGCATATAAGTATATAACTTCACCGATTTCGTTTATATGGAAATGCGTGTTCTTCTTTGCAGATACTAATATGACCTCCTAAGCAATTCTATAGAACTTGAGACTGCCAATTATTAAGTGCCTCAGATGGTGACGTAAGGGTACCAGGAGAATGACATTGCATTTGACTGACAAAGTGGCAACAGGTTGTCGTGAAATTCAGATTCATGTCTCAAATGAGCTATTCAGGTTCATATCTTCTGTGCCCTCTGAGTGTTTAACGATCTTGCTTTTAATTGCAGGGTTATTAGGCAAGAAGCCTTTTGGTTAATATAGAAGCCTGCCAGGTAACAATATGATATCCTATCCAGGTACATGCTATATTTATGCTTTTATTGTTGTAATATATTATGTTTTTTTTTTTTTTTTTTAATTCGAGGCTTTGCTACATTGAAATTGATGTAGAGGCTCCTTCCCTGACGCTACAAACACAAACACTCAGCTTATCGCCTCTCTAATACAAGACCAAGTCACCTTCAGGAATTTGCCTTTTGTATTGAACAAAACATTTTGCACTCCAATTTTATTATTATTGTATACCTTCCATTCAGGTTTGCGGTTTGCCAGCTGAATGAAAACTATCATACCTTCGCAGTTAACCTAAAGGCAATGTACCTCACATTTGAGAATGAAGGCTCTTAAACCCTTCATCCAACCTCAGTTATGCCAAGTCTCGACATGCAAATGACCATGCTGATTTTACAGGACACTGTCTCAACATGTCCAAAACCACTGTATATATATGTATAATTATTATGGAATCAACCTTAGGTTTCCTTCGTTATCTGCATGTGCTTTGTTTGTATAAACATATACTAAACATAGGCTCAGCACATGTAAATAGATTAGTTAAGAGCCGCGGTTTCTGGGTCTGTGAACTAAGCCTGCTTAGGACTATAGCAATTCATTCTGTAAAGTGTCTACATAGGACCTTCTATGTAAATACAAGTATGACCGTGCTTTTTGTTTCTTTTCTGGGAGTCCAAGTCCAAGTGTAGGTGTAGCAACTCAATTTCAGATTCTATTTGCTTTCTTCATGCTGGTTGCTTACGCGTACAACACAAGGAACACGATATAGCAATGATGCATTGTTGAAACCAAATATGCAGTCCATGACTCATCAGCATGCGAGGCAGAAACAGGCGCAGCGGAGCGCGCCCATCGTCCTAGTATACAGGCTTCCTGTAAGAAGTGAAACCGAAAAGCTTAGTGATGCCTCCCCGTGAGTCTGTCCGAGCTGGATGCCTCGCTTGGCATGCTTATAGAGTCTGCTGTTATGATGAAAAGCATAAGCCAATGCAAGATAGCCCAAATGTGGGTTAGGATCTGCACTGAAAAATATCTTCTCACATAATTTTTTTCATATCACATAAAGCTAAAGATGTCTAACAAATCTCATATGTGATCGATGAACGTACCTTCACTGTCTCAAATATAGATCTTAGGATGTGTACTCACCAAATCCCTCACCAAACCGAACACGCCTTATCTTGCATTACCCGGTTCCATCACAACACAATATTGAATTTCAACCTAAAACCTAGCGAGTCAGCCAAACCCCACCAACGGTGCAGTAGAACAGCATCAATTAAAAAGCCGAAATCAGGTAAGCAAGCACACACCTAACATGTCCCTCCCATTTGCCAAATCTCATCCGCCACCTTCTTGGCCCTCCATTTGCCATGATCTAATCCGCCGTCAGGGCCACGCCCTCCATCGCCATGTCTGTCTGTTTAACAGGTCAATTGTCTACAACAATTACAAGAATAGCCAATGTAAAGTACACAACAGGAGATATTATAATAGTTAAATCATACAAATTGAACTGAAATTTCGAAAGAGTGCCAGCAAAAAGTGTCTGATTGGCCGCGACGGAAAATTAAACGAGCAGATAATTGAAAACAGTTTGCATTCACTGAACTTATGGTTGTACTGAATGTTGCTGCTAACAACGAAAATGGCTGGACGTCATCTGAAATTGTACCTTAGGGTGCATGAGGAGTAAATACAACAGTATCACAGCTACAGTCCAAACAGGCATCCGTTTAATCTCCTTCCCTTGAACCCTTGCTTTTTCCATTCCATTGCCTACCGGCTTAAGGAATAGCAACGGCATTATTTTTCTTCCCTTGACAGCACCATAAGATTGAAGTTGATTGAGTTGGGGATATTGTACATGATGGCCTTAATGACAGGAACAACATCCTGGTGCAATAAAAATGACCATTGTAGACTATATTACAACTGAAAATTCTAATAAAGCATCGGCAATTTCCTTTGAGCTTTACTGTTATTATCAGTTTCAGCAATCAGTTTCAGGAAATGGAAAAGGGTGTGGAAAACAAGAGAGAAACAAGGAACCACCGGTGCAGGGCTAACTGTAGGTCGCAGGAGGCGCCCATCGCGATCGCTCCTTGCTCACCGCGCGCCGAAGCTGCCCACCGCCGAAGCAGCTGCCCGCCGCGGCCACCCGTTACACGCGATCTGTCCTCACTCCGCGCCCGCGGCCGGCCGGCGTCGGGTTCCTGCTTGTGCGCAGTGCACGCGCCTCCGCCCGAAGGCCAGAGCAGAGCCGCGGCTCATCGGCCTTGTCGCGTCGCCGCCCTGCGACGCCTCTGCCACGGCCGGTTGCCGACGTAGGCCCACCCGACCGATGTACATCCGCACGACCGCGAGCGTGACGGCGAGGATCCCGGACCCCGTGGCGCCGAGCGCGAGGTGCAGGCGGCGACGGGAGCCCGACGAAGCGCGCGACGACGGCGCTCGTGAGCGCGAGACGGGAGCGGTAGATGCGGAGGTCCCCCGACGCCCAAGAGAAGGGCATGGAGGCCGCGAGCGCCTCGTACTCGTTCATGGGGCGCTGCTCCGGCGGCACCAGGCACCACTCGGTCGCCGGCGAGGAGGAGCTCCCGTTCCCGCTACGGCGGCGGCGGTTGGTTTCCTCCATTTTTTTTTTTTAACAGACGTCGCGAATAGATTCAGTTTTTCGCAGACGTCGCGAATAGAGATAGTAACTGTTTCGAGAGCCTCGGTCATCCCTTCGCCCTCTTTTACCGGAGATCTTGAACCCAGGGCCAAACCAGAGCCAATTCTGAAGAGAGGATACGTAGGCGAAGCAGATGCAACGCCTCTCGCGGTCAACCCTAGAGTTCATTGGTTCTGCTCAAACTCTCTGGCGGTTTCCAGCTCTCCGGCAACGAGATTATGCGGCAGTATCGACCATTCTAAATCAGCATCTGGAGCACGTTGTTAGGTCTGTTGTTTTCCCCTCTCCTTTCATACATCTGAGTTATCCAGAGTGCCATGTCATGATTCTTTCGATCTGGATCTCTCATGCTTTTGATGATCTGGATCTTTCATGCTTTTGATTAGGGGTTCCCTTTTGATATGTTCTTTCCGTAAGATTGCTATTTATCTATTGATATTTTATCTTCCCGTAAGATTGCTATTTATCTAATGATATTTTATCTTTAATTAGAAAGGAACACGAAATAATTTTTCTGCCCATAGCGTCAAATCAAAACCTATAAACGGAAGATGAACTTGTGTGGTTACTAATATCAATCTTATATATGTTCAATCAGAACAGAATTTTGAAAGTAATTTCAGTCTTAGTTTTATTATTATTTCCGGTATCTATTTTAGATCAGATTTTATAGTGGTTACTAATATCAAATTTCGTGTGGTTACTAATATCAACTTTATGCGTGTTAGATTGCCCTATGGACTGTGGAGCATTGGAGTAAAAAAGTCAGGACCTGAGTAAGCGGTGCTACACAACCTTGAAGGTCAAACCTAGCTATTCCGTGGATGCTACAGAGGGAAAAATGGTGGGCACAGGTACCGAGGATGCTGCTGAGAGCCCTCGGATCAGGGGCAACCATCAAGGATGTTATGAAGGACAATAGAACTGCCATTGATGGTATATGGCCTGCAACAATTTTTCGAACAGTAGCCATCGTGATGGCACTATATACAAGAAAATGCTTTACTGGAAAGATATGCATTGTATTGATGTCACTGACCGTGATGAAAGTAAGCGATTCAAATATCTCTTTCCTATATTTTTTTTTTATTTTGTTACTAGGGCATTTGCCAAAATTATGTGATCAATTAGTGAATTTTCTACAAATCTTGAGTTTAACTTTGCATTGTTTTCATTATCTCTACTATATATTATGAAAAAGAATATTGTTTTGTCCCTCTCTATGCATTGTGCTTTTGACATATAAGTCTTTCCATTCTGCCAGCAGAGGTTTGGTGTGATACAGAAGTGTGTCCTGTATGTAGTCCAGCTACAACATGCTGAATCAAATCAAAATTCATCTTGAGAGCCGAACCAACTTTGGTTGGAGGCTGTCTCTTGCTACAGTGCATGGAGAAGCCGGAGCCAAAAATAATGGCTTTGCCAGCTCCTGGTTTATTTTTTAGAAGGCTCCTTCCTACATTGCATGAAGTTGGAGCTAGAGTCGGGCCTGAAATAAGAAATGCAAAAGAACTAAGGCATCTGAAGAAACAAGAGACATATTGAGAAGGAAACAGCAAGCTGGATAAAGCTGGTGGTTTAATGTTGTAGTTGCAGACAGTGGATCCATGAATGGTGTATTCATCCATGCTAAGACCTAGACTTGACTCTTGCCAGCTCTGCCATGTGGATTTAGGAGATGAATCATGAAACATTGTTGCTCCCTTGGCGTCCTTCCATTGCCCTAGGTGGTACTCGAATTGTCTTGCTGTGAGTGGAGTGGGGCCATCGGGGTGTCGGGGGGTGTCGGGCATCGACTAATTGTGACACTGAGAGGGATTGTGCAAAATAGGGTTATGACTTTGGTCGGGGAGGGAGCAAAGAGTTTATATGCAGACGTGGGGTCTTGGGCTGTTGGCTGTTGAGGTTGATTCTTAATTATTGACTGCTTTTAGGCATAGTTACCAGGAAAGGGCTGATGGTTCAACCGGATCCAGAGCCCCGGCTGGTCCATTCTAGATAAATGATAGGTCATGTGGTTGAACTGGAGAACATTGGTTTAACTGTTGGTTTTTTTCACAAGAGCCAGTAGAAACTTGGCATCAGAGCCACTAGAATATTGGGGTGAGCTGGTAGCCATGCGTGTCAGGTGGGAGGGAGGAGAAAATAGAGAGAAAGAGTCTGGGTGTGATGGATGGGTTTTTTGAGACCGTGACCTCCAAGTTGGAAGGCGCAACTCCATCACTGGACCATACTGTTGTGATGTAGTATCTCAGACTAATTAAATTGGGTTGAATAGGTGGTTTGACTGAACTGAGGGGTTGAGCAGTCCATCTCTAATACGGTCTTAATAATTAAACTTTTAATTCCCGTGGTTAGGGCTTGTCAATTGGTTTTTAACTGATAGTTCGGTTCGGTTGGTTGTTCTAGCAAACTTCGGTTTGGGAAACCGATCATTTTAGCAAACACAGAGGAACCGAGTATTTTGGTGTCGATTTCTTTTGTTCGGTTTTCAGTTGCCACTGTTATGGTTGGCCCTAGCTATTACTGCTGAAGTTATGAAAATGCACACATACCAGGAAAAACTATCAAGAACAAGTTGGTTTGACCTTACATTTTTGCGGAGCATTTTGGCACTTGGCCTTAGTAGAGTTGTTTAATAGGCATATTTTTAGAAATGCTTTTCTGTAATTTGGCACCGAATGGGGAGGGTATTCACACCCACTAATTACCCATACCCATTTATACTCAGATTATCCATGGCCAATCGATGGTATCCTCCTTGCATACACAAGATAGAAATAGTTTGGGAGCTGTAAGTGATAATCTGCTCATACCTTTCTCAGTGAAATGACAACTCCCCTGACCTTAAATTCATTGTCAGGGGGGGCTAACTGATTTCTTCTAGGCCAAATAAATGTGCTAGCTTAACTGGCAAGGGAACCTAATGATATTTAATTGTTGGAGCTTTCAACTTGAAGTGGAAAGGTGGTGTATGGACTATGAAGACCTTAGACATAACCAGCCATACTTCCCACCTTGGTCCTGTGCCAGCAGCCCTCTCTGTCACTGCTGCCATGGCTGTTGGGCTGCCATTCCATTGGTCTCACCTAACCACCTGAATCTCGTTCATAGCACCTAATTTGTCAGGCAAACATATAGTTTACTTATTATTTTCATTTTTCTACTTAGTTATTATAACGTTATTTGTTATCGTTGGTGAAGCTCGGGTGGAGCCAATGAGGTATGCAGCGCCCACAAATTGCCAACCTGATCGGGACAATTGCAACTACAATGAGCCATATGAAATGGTGCAGATTTTCTCACTGAAGTTGGCTAAAGCTTCTATAAACAGTGGGTTGATACAGTTATATGGATACATAGCAGCACGAGATGATATTGATTCAAAGCTTAATTATGTTTTCCATCGAAGCAGAGATGATCCTATCACCGTGCAGCAGGTACAAATCTATACTTGTGTGCAATAATTGTAAAACACGTGCATGTAAGAGACGAGTTTGATCGAAACCTGCATACTTCTGATGGCATGCTACAACCAGTTAATCTCTTCTAAATTATAGAGAATGGATGCTGATATAGGTTCCCTCTATTTTGTTTACTGGAGTTAGTACTTAAAATATACACATGAAGGCTTAATTTATTTGTTTTGTCAGATAGTTTACGTTACATTAATATCTGCCTATTTATATGACATTATGTAGAAAACCTTGCAGCCGTGAGACAAGAATCTCAGTCCCTTTACAATGCTGCAAAATGGTATAAGAGTTTATTGCATGTCTTGCATGAGTGTTACAGGGACCATGTGTTCAAATATATTTTGCCAAGACAACACCCACAACATGGATAACTAGGATTAAGAGATTAAACAGAGTATGTGGCTAGCATTAGAAAGGAGAGAAAGATTGGTGGCAGCCTCCCCTGCTGCTGCATGCATTAGCATATCTTTCATCTTGTGCTGGATCTACATTCAGTGATAGTATTTCAATGGAGTAGCTCTTGTACAGCTCATTAGTAGGCTGGTCTGTGCCAACAAACTTATGTTTTTAATTTTAAAATTGAAAAATAATATACATTAGATGAATCCCTGAATCATTCTAGAGTTTGCTGATTTGAAGAGCAGCACCCTATGCCTTCAAAAAAAAAAAAAAAAAAAAGAGCAGCACCCTAGTCTGACAACATCTACCCTTGTGGCTGAGTAGCCATATACTAGAGACCACATTTGTGGACAATGCTTTATTCTCTGTGGCTTAATCCCCAATATCCATAATTTCCTCTGGTTGCTAAAATTAAAGATCCACTACCTTTACAAGATCCCTGACTCAAAAGAAAACGTCCAGGATTATGGTGTTGTACGTTTAGAACCCCTACAATTCACATCTTGATAATGGTAACAGTCTGTGTTGCCTACTACAACTTGCTTGAGACAACTGCTTTGTTATTTTTTTCAAAAATGGTGTCATGGTGGCTTGCGGTGCAGATTTTTAACAGGTCTATGGGAACTCCAGCATGTTGTTTTAAGCTAGTTGCATAGGTGCTGCATAACAAATAAGGAGGCAATCATGAAAGAGAAACAGGGAGTAGGGAGACAATCACTGAAATGGAAATCCACATGTTTTCTGCTATCACAGAGATGTTTGTGTTCCTGCACCAATAAAAATACTTATATGTATAAAAAGCCTCTAATACTCCCATAGTCCCATGGAACAGAATAGTTACATAGTGTTTCTAAACGAGGAAAGGCCAGATTATAGCTATAATAGCCAATAAACATGGGATATGCGAATCTGTGATATTCTTTACAATCATGTTACTCCTCTTTGCAAGGCCAGAAAATCTGCATAGAGGATGTGCCAAACTCCTAAAGCAACTTATCTCTTGTTGAGAAGCTTATCATTTGGCTAAAATATTCCTGTACGCATTGCCTTCATTACCCAAATAGGAAGGATTCCTGTGCTCATAAGGACTGGATTTTTCATACACTGATCATGCACTCTGATCAGAAGTATAGTCTACTACTACCCACCAGGTTTGATGAGCACATGTAATCTGCATTCTGAAGTGTATTTTTCACTGATAGACGAAGCGTCCATAGCTGTTTGCGATGTTTGAAATATGCTCTAGCAGGTGTCCCCTGGGATGGCAAAGGGTAAAAATATAAGAAATACGGTATGAAGGCAACCTTTTACTTTTTTTAGTTAAATGCACTAGCGGGAGTAGCAGCCCCTAAAAGTGTATGTGTGTGCCACTTAGGTCCATTAACTTTCAAATTGCATTTTGTGCCACTTATGTTACTGGTGCAACCTAGGTTCATTCCCTTCAGGAGCCTTGGAAATACGCACTTAGCCTGTCACTATCCTCTCTCCCAAATCTTCTCACCCCTCCTCGCCTGCTCCTCTAGGCTCTCCCTTACCTTCCTCCTTGACAGCGCTGGCCCCCTTCTGCCTGGTGCTCCCCACCCCTGGCTGCAGCTGCTCCTGCACTTCCTCTTACCGGTGCCCTCTCCCTTCCCGATGCCATCCTCAGCAGAGCGTGGAGCGGCAGCAGCAGCGTGGGCTGGCGGCACTGGCCACACCCCCTGGCCGCTGGCAGCTGAGCCCTTGTCAACAAAGCAGGCTAGCAGCAGCTGGCCGTGTGCTGGGCTTTCCCCACATCGGTTAGATCAACCCTATGACAGGAGAAGCCCTTGATCAATATGACCAAGAGCCTCACATTTGAATCTATCTTATCTCCTGTGTTACCCTATGTCTTTATAATAGCCAGTATCTTATCTGAGTTGATTTCATGGATTTAGTTATGCAAATACTTGAGAAGTTGGGAATAGAATGGTTTTATACATATCTTGGTCATATATGGATATGTTATGCATGTGCCTTGTGCCATAGTTCTATATGGTTGTTGATATGTTCATATTTGATATGTGGAGGATATGTTATGCATGTGACAGGTGCAATAATTCTAATTCTATAGGGTTGTTGATATGTTTAATTTTGTACGTGGTACACAAATATGTTGTTAATAAATAACTTGCATATTGTATTTTTGTACTGTTACTATGTTTTGCTTAGCAAACTATTTGAGTTTTTTTACATGTATAACTAAAATTATTTTGCATTTTAAAATTGAAATTCAGTGCCATTATGTAGATATGGTGGCACCATTTGGAATCTTAGTTTTGATGTATGATTTTACAGCTTTATGGATTAATGGCCTTGGCTCTGATCTTTGTCCATTGAATCTAAATGTACATGATTGTAATGGTTCTTATTCTTATGATTGCAATTCTAATCAAAATGCATCCAATCTGATGTAGAATTAGGGATTGTGACAACTTTGGTTGGTACATGCTAAAAAAAAAAGGAATATTTTGTATTTTTTTTTTTTGATTGGAAGAGTTAACAATGTCATTAATTTTACAGGGTTCCCTCATCGAAATGACTGGCCCTAAGAGAGGCATCGCATTGGATTGTGATGTTCTGTTTGAGTTTGACATGAGAATCAAGAATGGGGAGCAAGAGGAAAATGATCTGCAGCTAATTGACGGAGTAATAGAATTTGATGAAACTACCATGCCGGGTATAGCATTCACTAATCGCATTAATGGCGATGATGGCGTGGTGGACATATGTTTAGCAAAAGTTTATGGAGTTCAGGCTACAGTAGAAATCTTCATATCTGAAGTGGAAAATGGTTTTGATTTATCTATCTGGTGTGGTGTTTCGGTACTGGAGGAGCATAAAGAATTTCAACTTTTTGGTGCTCCTATTGGTGAATCATGTGGCTTACGAAGGTTTGTGATTGCTGTCTCGATGGATACTATGATGCATTTGAAGTTCAAGGTACAACACAGCTCAAATATTGTTGAACATTGCTGTTCCTTTGAAGCTAAGCTGCGTGGATTGCAACGGGAGCTAAGACATGACATAAAGCTTGAGGTCGCTTCTCTCTCAGTGAAGGTGACTTGGTCGACGTTAACTGACCCAGGTTTGTGCCCGTGCAACGGGAGCTAAGAATTTTTGTCATGGCAGCATTTAACAATGCAGACCAAACTACCAAAGGGAAACATGTACCCCATTTGAACATTGATTGGAGGCAGGCATACAACCATAAATTCTCTAAATCCATATAAACAAGAGAAGCAAGCTGAATAGTTGAACTTGTCCCAACGCACAAAAAAAAAGTCCATGGAACCAAACACCATTGTCCTCATATTACGACGAGAACGTACACTTAGTCGTACGTAGTAGAGACATACACTACTTGAGTATCGCACGTAGCATTACTTATCTCAGAGTACTCCAGTGCTGAATCGTACGGAAATAGTTGAACTTCTCTCCGTCCAAGAAGAATGTAAATCGTGCTTGACGAGGAGTCAAAGGATTCTTAATAAGTCTTACTAAATATGATATTTTCTACATTTATCTGTGTTCTTGCTTCATACGAGCATCTGCAGTGTGGTGCTAGACTGGTTTGAATGCGACGATGGAACCCATGTCTCCCCACTGTTGGCATGGTTCGATGAAGGACCCGCGTCCATCGAAATCTTCACCTCCTCTCCTCTTTTTTTTTTTTTTTCCATTAGTGCTCCCGCTGCCGAGATGAAATCGTCTGGGATGGCTGGGCATCGGCGATGATGGTTGGCGGCGGACTCGGATTGGTGGTGAGGACTCTGGAGCTTGCAGATCTGGGTGGCGGCAGGCGTGGTGGAGAGGCTGGCGGAGACTCCGAGCGGCGTGCTGGAGAGGGCATGGTGGAGAACGTGGGGGAGAGGGCGTTAATTGTATACTTTGGTTACTGTTAACCCAATTTCCATCCACGTTGACCAAGCACTTCCTGAATCCGTGCAGCCACATCAGCAGCGTCATTCAGGGGAGGATAGCTCCAGCTATCTGACATCTGTAATATAGGTCAGTAGGACGATGCAATGTTAAGAAATTCAATGTCGAAGAGTTCCAAAACTGATGTGATGGGAAATCAATTTTGTACAATTGCTCAATAGAAATATATATATATATATATATACACCCTAGGAGTAGTTACACCCTCCACTAATCGGGTTTCAATCTAACCACGGGATCCACACCGCATGCGCTACAGACTCACACGTACAACCGCAGCATTTCAAAACTGCATGCCCGCATGCATGGGAGCTTTTCAAAACTGCCATGGACGGTAGGTTCATACTTTTTATTTAAACTATATGCACACATACTCCGGCCTTATTCAAAATGTATATATGTACTATGTGTATATACTCTAGTGTTGTACGTGTATGCACACATGCATACTTGTACTATCTAAATCTTTGGTCGTATGCATACTCTATTGCAAATAAAAGTATGTATAAATTTTTATTCTAAATATAGTACGTAGAAATACTCAATTTCAAAAAGTATATACTATCTACTCTCATATAAAAAGATACGTACTGGTACATGCAAGTATTAAAATATATTAACTTTGTTTTTAAAATATAATCCATATATAAAAGTATGCGGACATACTACTTTTTAAAAAGTATCAATAAATACTCCTTTGAAGACAAAAAAGTATGTGATATACTTTTCAAATAGTATGAGTATGTACACATACTCCATTCTCAGAGACAGTACGAGATACCCTCGTTGTTTTGTATATCTCAATACATACATACTTTGTTTTGTATATGCACATATACTCTGGCCTTATTGTTTAAATATATAAGTACGTATACATACTAGCTGGGCACGTATGTATGCATACTATGAAAAAAAAAAGTATGAATACATACTCCTTTCAAAGAAAACAATATGTGTATATAATAAGTGCTAATACGGAAAAATGTATTATGAGTCATAATTCACAAGTATATCGGTTGTTCTTATTAAAGTATTCGTGCATACTTTATTCACACAAAAAAGTATATGTATATACTAGCGGTAACAGGGCATGGACTGTCCGTCGAAACATGCCAAATACATATATGCAAGCGGCCATGCAAGTGGCCAAACCCATTAAACAACCTTATCCGTTTTTCATGGGAGATATCCGGTCATCGTTTTTTTAAAAAAAATCATGTACGCGTCATCACCTGAGATCTAGGGGAGGTAAGTTTCATGCATGCATGCATGCGTTTTGAAAAGGTACGGCTGTGGCAAGTCCCTGGCTAATGGCCTGCTGTTGCCTTCAAACCCAATTAGAGGTGGGTGTAGTTACTCCCGGGTGTATATAAAGTGCACCATATATATATATATATATATATATATATATATATATCAAAAATATCCTACTACCCATAGTGTATTCTACCACCCCTTGTAGGAACTCTGCCACCCCTCCAATTCAAGGCAAGCGACACAACACCGAAAAAAATGCGGCGGGCTTACTCGTTTTGTTGCGGCTAGCAAACAAGATAGTAGACTGGACCACCTACATCCGCCTTTGTGCACCGGTTATCTCCGGTCACCCAACAATACCTGAGAGCGCGGCCGCTCGCTCGCGACGGACTGCGCGGAGGAGGCCGTATGAAGGCACCTCCATCCGTGCCCGGCGCCGAGTTCGAGTTCGAGTTCGAGTTCCTCCTCGGCGGATCTGCGCCCTTGGCGTGCTCCATGCTCCCAGCCAACGAGCTCTTCTCCGGTGGCAAGCTGGTCCCGCTCCGCATGACGGCGCCCGGGACGAGAGACGGTGCGCACGGCCGGCCGCCGCCCATCTCGGCGCCTCCGGGCTTTCCCGCCCCTCTCTCCTCTGCCGACACCGCGCCTCGCCTCGAATTGTCTTTGGCCGGAAAAAAAAAAAGTGGGGTGGGCGATGGGAGTGTTGTAAAAACACACGGACTCTTTCCTAGAAGGAAAGGAGAAGGATGAATCCTAATCCTAGTCCGTTTGTATGTGGGCTCTTACCAAAACTCTCCGGCCTTGTTTGGACTATATATACGTGGGAGATCTATGTTGTAAACAACCAAGATTCGAAGTTTTAGATGAATAAAGAATAGTCTCCCTATCTTGTGTCTACTTGTTCTACTTCTTTCATCTACTACATGATCATGAGAGACGGAGGGGAAGGTCCTAACCGGCGACGACGGCGTTTCACAACACGTTATCGGCCGCGACAAGCTCTTCGTCGACATCGTCATTGAAGCCGTCGCCGATCTTCTTCATCGGCGCTCGTGGCAACGTCTCGCCGCGACTTCGCCGGCGACGTCGACATCCCCCGACGTTGTTAGCGGAACGGATCTGCGCTACCTCCGCACGCTACCAATCGCAGACCGCATCGACTCATCGTCACGCCGGCAGGTCCCCGCCTAGCCGAACGTCCTATCGCGGCGACCTTCGTTTTTCCTTGAATTCAAGAACAAAGGTACGGAAATGCGATTGTCGCCAGATTGCTTAGGCTCGTCATTGAGCCGTTGTATATACTATATGCATGTTGAATCGTACATGAAGTACCTACTATATACTTGAAGTAAAATTCACGAGTTTGCATCTATGGTTATAGAATAATAATAATAAAAAAAGTTTTTCCTCCGATCATGTCATGCATGCCGGGAGTATGTTTGCCCGTTCTGCGGGTTTGGATGCACACGCAATACGGCCGAACGCCGCGGGCACATGAGGCTTTGTTTTGCCATTGGCATCGATCCGCATCTTGCACACGTGCTTGTGCCTTGCAGATCACCGGGCGTGCGCTTGGACTAGATCTCCCCAGAACCATCGTGGCCCGTACGCCACCATACCTCCACCATTATATTTGCAAAATTAGGCATGAAGCCAACATTAGATGCATCTTGAAGGACCATGAAGTGTCCCGTGGTGACCGTCACGATATCCTATGGTGACCCATAGTCAAATCATAGGAAGCCGATCCAAAGTCCGTGGTTCGCTCCGGTGAAAGGTTTGCACGAACCATATTATGCAGTTGCATCACGGTTTGCTCGCAGCAACCGTTCTCTCACATATACCCATGGCCTGCATGCCACCTAGCTGCGTGCTTGCATTCGCTAGCTAACATTGTGCCGCATGCATTGTATGTTCATAGGATCTCCGCTAACGTGCAGCTCGCACGCCACCATCATGGCAGGCAGTCCGTGTCAGGCTTAGCCGCTTATGCCCAAAGGAGTTTTTAGGGTATGTATAATGAAAAAGGATGAATTGGGCTATATGTAAAGAAAAGTGTCGAGGAAAATTCAGATACAATCTATAAAAATCCCAGAAAATTAGAAAGGATTTTTAGATTTTTATTATTCTACATCTACTCTGCGCAGAGTTAACCCCCTGTAATTCTTGGGAATTATATAATTATTGGGGTATCTCGTGAATAATTAACCATAGCCTCTATTTATGCATATTTATTGTATTATTTACCGCATATATATAAGATTTTATATACAACATGAAATCTGCAGTTTTAATTGTTGTTCTACACGACTTTATTTTTCCCTGTAGTTAATAGCGAGAATGAGCTCTCTAAATCCTGCGGACCTTAGACTTGTCACCTTTGAGAGCCTCATATTTATTTTTTGAATGAAAAATGCTTGAATAACCATCCATTATCTTTTTGCACCTTGCTACTTTGTTTACATGTAGTAAACCTATATGCACATGATTTTATCTATATAATGATATATGCATACCTTCACGAAGAAGGAATATCCTCGGAATTACTTTGAATAGTAGAATTATTTGTTACGGTCATTGTTAAATCTATGAAGGATATTTTGCTACCATTGAAATGTAGTAAACTCAGTATATATATTTCGAATTACTCTCTAGAATGAGTATATGGCCGATAGAAGTAACAAATGCATTGTGGGACTCATTGCATGAGTAAAATCCCAAATTATGATTATAGAATATCATATTGCATTGAAAGTCAAATTTTAAAGCTTGTATGCTTAACGCCGACAAGATGGTAAATAAGATTATATCAATCTACATTCTTGAAGAAGTATCTCTTGTGTATAGAATATCAAAGAGCAATGTAATACTTGAAGTATTTGAATTTACCATCAGGAATTACTCAAATGAAAATTGGGTTGAATTTTTAGACAGTTTTATGAACCAGGATATTATTAAGTTACAATAATTTTGAATATGTGGCTTGCATATGTTACACCCTTGAAGGCTTGTGACGGTATATCATAACTCTTGAATATAAAGCATGAAGCTATCGCTTGTCAAGTATAGAAGTTTGACATGCGAAAATGGATATTATTTGGAACACATAAAGTTTCTCTTGAAGAAGAACTTAAATCATGTGCTTATTATCTTTGAAGTTTATACACGTTAGTATTAATAGTATTGATGGTGGTGCATTAAGTTTTAATTCCCGTTGAATTAAGTGGTTAATGGTTAATTTGTTAGCTTGAAGACTAATATGAAATGTTTAATATTCTTAGTTGCAATTACTTGAAGTAATATGTCCGAACTTCTCATGGAATAAATTAGATTTATATGTTTTCACATATAAACAAATTGCCTATTGCCTATCAAAATAAATCTTGTATTATTTTTATCCACAAAGAAGCCTCGATTAACCATGAAGGTTATAGTTTTTGTGCATCAATACCATGTAGGTAGATGAGAAACTGAATTTTCTAAGAATACACATGAACAATTGGACTATACTAGCATTTTAATTGATCTTGGAAGGATCGATTTAGCCAAGAAATTGTATATGTCTTAGCAAACATGAGAACTAGAAGTTATAAACTACCCCGAGTCCTATGGTGTACACCGAATAATACATTGGATATGTGAATTTCATGTCATAATCAATGAATACTAGAAGTATTATTTGGATTCTATGGAAGCATTAGAATTGATTATTCATAGATAATGCTTGAAGCAAGTTACTACTTGAAGTAATTATGGCATGAAAAGGGGGAGTAATTTTGGATAAAGGCATAAGAAAATGTGGATAATATATATTTAATAGGCATAGCCATCCTAAATCAATTTTAAAGTGTATGTATCGGGGACTTGAAGTTCTACCTCGTCCCTTCCTAGAGTTAACTTTCTCTACTGCACTAATTGCAAGTAAGCTTGTAGCTTTGTATTTTGTTGTTATCTATTATGTTAGACTGAATTCTAACGTTTCACATTACAACTGCATATGTATCTCATTGAGCTACAAGTATCTCAACTCTTGCATGAATATTAGCATAGTAGCTATAATTGTGGCTAGTAGCTATCTTTGTGCTTCCCTCATAATCAAATTGGCTAGCTAACATGCTATGCCTATATGGTTCCCGTTTGAACTAAGGAATGCTTTGTTTTTGATGCATTGCATGCATAAGCAATAGATTGATCTAGGGCGAAAATGACCTAAGATCGGGGGAGTGAGTTTATGAAATTTTCTCAATGGAGACTAACCCATTTGAGGATGAATTATTGTGGAACTAAGATAGTGGATAACATAATTATGATGATTTGGGATTTATAAAGAAAAGGTATTAAGGGATTTTTGCATTAATGGCAATTAGAAAATTCTAGAAGAAATTCCATGTGAACTTGTATGTTACGTATCTATATTTTTGTAGTATATGGTCCATATTTTTAATTGTATGAGTACTTGGATCAATTTATTAGGCTAAATAATAAAGAAGCTAGAGAATGAAATAGTTTTTCTAAACTATGTTTTGTGCATACCAGGGGAGAACATCCCTGAGTTTATAGGAATGATGAACATTCTTAAGTGCACTTTAAGTATTCTAGCTCACTTGCATAATGAATAATAACCCCCATGTTTAAATATGTGCGTGAATATTTCCCATAAAACCTAATCATAGCATACATAAATGGACCTCCACTTGAAGTTGGAGATATATGAATTTGAATTGTTTTAAGCCCATGATAGGGGATATATTTTGAAGTATGCTATTAAAGATCTAATACTGGCATTAGGGGGGAGAAAGCCTATTTTGAATGCCAAATATTATTTCGAGAGAAGAAAAATGATCTAGAAATTCTATCACGCACTAAGTCAACTAATAGTTTGACTAATGCTCTTGTGAAAGCATGAAGCGGAGCATATGCCGATATTTTTTAGAAATGAGAGGAGTAACTTGAAGTTATAAACTAGAAGTTGTGTTTACTAGTAGTAAACTATGTATACTATCAAGCTAAATCTATGGGGGCCGCCTGTGGGTTGTAGTTTAGTATATACTTGTTAAATAGAAATGAAATGGAACTCCTCCATTCTCATGAAGAGAACGCCTCATGAAGAAGGTTGAGCACCTCATGAAGAGGATCATCATGAAGATGAAATCCAACATACTAAGCGCGCGCATCATTAGTGTTGGATATGTAGAACAATATACCATCTCTTGTTTGGGAAATGACAGAGATAAAAATATTCTCACATTGTGAGAGTATTGGGAGAAGAGAAAATAGTTGTCGACAACACTACCTCTTTAATTGCGAATGTTTCTCTTGTGAGAACCCGGATCCGGATAATAAAGTCCATGGCAAAATCGCTTGTAGCGATTATATCGTGTCAATGAAGAAATCAATTGAGGTTGAATCTCCTATTAAGAAGAAATGAATGTTCTGCTATATCTCTGGCAAATGAAACAAATGAATATCGAATATGCGAATTAATTAGTGGATTATGAAAATCCATATAATTCTCGAAGAATATAAATCGCAACTTGTAGAAATCTCATACTAAGTATTAAAGTCTAAGGTATATATATTCCTAAATGAATATTCAAGTCTCAAGAAGAGCATATCCTATAAGGACTACAATCATTGAATGATTTTACAAAGTGAATAACACTATGTCATTGTGTATATCACTCATCTCTCGATCCAAGAGAGAATGTATCTCATAGAAGAGAATTGTTAATTCACTAAGAATGAATGTACATCCTTGAAGGAATTAATCCATGAAGGATTTACCAGTCAATTTTTGAATAAACACCATTCATCCCCTCAAGTAAAAATAGACCCGAGAGAAAGAAAATGAGGAATCTTAAATACCGTGAAGGTGTCATCAAAACACTTAGAAAGTGTATGAAAAGCTAGCATGAAGTTAATGATATCCTCTAAGAATACCATAGAAGGTATGAGAATAATGGTGGTTTTGGTAATTGAATTATCCCCTAAATACCAAATGCAAGGCTGGATTTGTACAATCAAAATCTCGAAGATTTATAGAATACAATTTAAAAATCCACTAAGGATTAATTATAAGTATCTAAACTCTAGTATAAGTTTGATACACTATCTAGAAGATATTGAATATTAATTTATTTACCCCCATAATCCTCTGAAAGGATCTATTTCTCTGAAGGATAATATATATTTGTTTTGCACAACTAATTGGTGGTCATTATGCATGAAGCATATTCCTCTCATATAATTCATAGAAGAATTATAAGCTAACTTTTATTTACACACATTTATGAAAAAGGTGTGGTTTGAACAATGAAGTTCAAAGTTTGGCTTTATGAGAGGGAGCATATTTTATTGAATCTGCCTTTAAGGTAAACCACTAGAATTACAAAGATCAAGTAGATCATATTTGCTAAAACACGTAAGTTTATGCATAAATTATGAAGATCAATACCTATTCATGAAGAATAGTATATCCTGAAGAATATATGACCAAGAAGGTTAAATGTTGTACTCTTTTTCCCTACGTGAGTTTTTACTAGAAGGTTTCTCACACAAGGTTTTTAATGAGACAACATGTGCAATGCAATTAACGAATGTGATGTACTCTTTTCTCCAAGAACCGTTTTTTTTTTCACCGGGTTTTTTGATGGAGTTTTTTATGAGGCATATGCATATCGTGGTAATCGCCCAAAGGGGAGTGTTGTAAAACACACGGACTCTTTCCTAGAAGGAAAGGAGAAGGATGAATCCTAATCCTAGTCCGTTTGTATGTGTGGGCTCTTACCAAAACTCTCCGGCCTTGGCCGGACTATATATACGTGGGAGATCTATGTTGTAAACAACCAAGATTCGAAGTTTTAGATGAATAAAGAATAGTCTCCCTATCTTGTGTCTACTTGTTCTACTTCTTTCATCTACTACACGATCATGAGAGACGGAGAGGGGAAGGTCCTAACCGACGACGCGCGTTTCACAACAGGGGAGCAGCGCGGGCGCGCATGCGCTCCTGTGGCCGATGGATGCCGCGTGGTGTACCATTCCATCGCACGGCAGCTGTAGGCTTCCTTTCCAGTCAGACGACTTCCGACCCAAGGAACGAAGCAGCAGATGGCTCTTTGAAATCGAATCGGCTCTGAATCGGCTTGGCTTCTCAGCCTCTTGCAACATACGACTTCCTTCCGATGCAAGGCAGGCGGCTCATCTTCAAAATCTGATCGGCTCTAAATCGGATCGGCAACTTGGCCTCTTGTCGCAATCTCCGTGCGTTGTTGTAGACCGCCGCCGCCGCCGCCGCCGCTGCCGCGCGGCCTCCATGGATCAACTAGCAGCCTCCATGGCAGGTGTTGGAGGCCAACAAGAAGTCGATCATGTTGGTGGCGCTCGTGTCGTGTACAAGACAAGCAGCAAATAGCACAGGTTGATGTTTGGAACAAGCGTTTCACTGATGCATTTGTGTTTCGTTCCTAATCCTTTTGATCTTAACCACTGAGGAAGCTGAACCGTGTCTCCAAGCAAATGAATGAATTAGTGCGTAACTTTGTTCTCTTCCATCTTCGATCCGAACACTTTCCTCCCTTCTTTTTGCTCTTGTCTTGGACATATCTGCGCTGATATCCGCCTATCATACAAGCCCTTCCTTTTGTTATTCCATTTATTTATACTCGGCTTTGCTCCAATCCATAGCAAGCCTCATCAAGCTTTTTATCTCAATCAAAAAAAAAAAAAAAAAAAAAAAAAAAATTCCCAGACACGGGTCTCTGTAAGACTGTAACATGCGTCCGTCTGGAGTTCTCTTCCATCTTCGATCCGAACAGGCAGGTTTCTTGAATTCTTCCTCAAACTCTAAATACATTCACCGATTCTCCAAGCAAATGAGTTAATTAGTGCGTAACTTTGTTTGAAATTTAAATTGCTGCTCTTGACAAACTCATTTTTTAATCAATTATTGGCTATTGCTTTTAGCTAACTCGTATGAGCATCAGGTGTTGATTCCTTGTAATCTTGTTTGCAGAAAAGTGAATGCACCGAGCTGAGAGAGGACAGAATAAAGAAAGATCTTCAAATCAAGGCTAAAGAAGCTGAGATTCAAAATCTGAAAAAAAGCTAATATGTAAGTATTTCTCGTTTCAATCGCCTATCGTACTAGTAATCTACCTTTTGTCTGAAGAATGAAGCAGGATTTTGGGAGGTGAAATATTACTCGATTCATATATGTTGCTTTCTGCATCAGTTCCAAGGCCGCTAACACTGTTTTCTCATTTCATTTTCTTTTTATTTATTCAGCAGCTCCAGCAAAGATGTTTGCAGTGCAGGGATGGATATTGATCAGTCCTTTCACGCCCCTGCAAATGAGGATTTGTATGCTGGGGGTTCTTCTAGGACATCAACTAGGCAAACTGATTTACCTGAGGCCATGGATCAACTTGTGCCCTCCATAGCAGGTGTTGGAGACCAACAAGACATTGATGTTGTTGGCGGTGCTCTTGGACAAGACAAACAACAAATAGAACAGGTTGGTTCTCTGTTAGATCGTTGTGTATTTTGTCTTCTTATGTTGCTTCGTACAGCAAGCAATGCCATAGTTCCTGTTCATAGTCGCCGTGTTGACAAGTCTGATGTGTGTTGTCCTGGCTGAAACTTTTTCACTGCCTTCTGAGTTATGAGAAACAACTTAATTTCCAATTGTGTGTTTTTTTAGAGGTAATCGACATCACTATTTGTCTCCATTGTGGTACAGGACTATGTCTTACCAAAAATTTAGTTAATGGCTTAATGCAACTATGGCAAGCTGCAAAAATAAATATGAACTGAGTAGAGGGATTGAAAGATTAAGAAGTTGTTACATTCGTTCAGTAATTGCCTCTTTGTGATGGGTTTTAAGTATTCTAGGTTCTATCAGTGTTAGATGCTTATGTTGTAGCTTCTATATGATACGACAATTTTGATTTAAACTGTATAAATGAAATTTAAGGTCGTACAGTTCCATTCCATACCCCTGCTTCTGAATGTACCAACGATAATGTTTGCATGTATAAAGTGGTCTTATATCTTGACTTGATATGTACAGGAGGTGGTTGATAAAGCTGAAATAAAATTGATCACACCTGAAGTTGGAATGACTTTTCAATCCGAGGAAGAGGCTTATGAGATGTACAACACCTATGCTGGAATTCAGACGTGTTCTTTTGTCTTAATTGCCCCTTTGTGATGGGCTTTTAGTATTCTAGTTTGTATCAATGTCTGTCATTTTGAACCATTTTTTTCCTATATAGGGCCTGTCATTTTGAACTTGTCATTGTACCGAAACAAAAACCTTTCATCAAAAATACAAATATAGGGACAGAAGCCGCCATAGCAACACTGCCGCTGTTGAAGGCAGTGAACTGTCATGGAGCAGCACAACCCACACACATAATGAAGAGTTGAAGCATGGCTAGGGAGTCCCTGCGGCTGCCATACCCACACACATAATACAGAGTTTCAGTATTCTCCATCTCAGAAAAAATGATGCAATGGTCCTCAAGGTTGAGCTTTATTAATTTATAATATGGGTACAAATATAGTTTGATATTACATGGGCAACCCTATTACATGATCTATTACATTGAGTGAACTCAAAAACTTAATTTAACTCGATGTGCTAGGAAGATGACCCATGGCTGCTTCTGTCTGCCCACTTCTGTTCTTCTTAGCCTCCAGTCTGTAGTTTGAGCTATGCAGAAATCCGGTAGTGGTTCATACTTTCGGGGAGAAACTTCGCATAAGCAGGCAACAAAGGTGCTAAAGAAGCCCTATAAAAGATTCAGTACAAAGGTGCTAAAGAAGCCCTATAAAAGATTCAGTACAAGCAACAAAGGTGCTAAAGAAGCCCTATAAAAGATCTACTAAGTACTAATGAACAACTACCTAAGGAAGGCCGATTAAATTAAGTCTAGTACCTTTGGATGAGCATCCAAAAATCTCAAAAGCTTTGAGTAAAAAGCCTCGCAAATTGCCATGGATTGAGACTGATCAGGACTTGTGCATTGCACAACATCCATTACAAGTATGATTTCCATATCAGCATACATGAATAGGCTTTGCCCATCATGTAGAAGTATCCTCTTAATCTGGATTGCTTCTGAAACAAATGCTTCATTTGGGCCAAATGACTGTATGATAATTTCCTGCAATGCAGAAAGGTTATCACCCACTAAAACTGTAACAAACAAAAGAATAAGAGGATAACCCACTGAATTGAAATGCAGCTAATGAAACAGTAGGCTGCATCAGTAATATTCATATTAGTACTGCTTTTCAGAGTCATATACATATCTTTGACGAAAGTTGTTACACATTTGTTTATGACACAAATGAATCAATAAATCAGTATCCAGGAGCAAAATAAATTTAAGTTGATGTCGAATGATGTACCTAATATTCCACTCATTGTCTTGGTGAACAGGACATTCATTTTCTGCAGATGCTTCAGCTTCCATCTTAGTCTTTGCTGCGGCATCTCTAGCAGGTTTGGATTCCATATATTCTTTCTGAAAATGAGATGTTAGAAATCCTTCATCAGGTTTCATACTAGACATAGCAATAATTTGTGGTAAAGACAAACACCTGTCTCTGAACACATGCTGGATTTGAGCATTGTGGAAGTACAAAATGTTGTTGGTCTTTCGTTGTGAAGTCTAAACCAAACCTACTGATCAGTATTAAGTAGTGACGACATCTAACTGGCAAATCCCCTGCATCTTTTGAGCTGTTTGCACACGCACTATCAATATCAACTTTACCAAAACATCTACATCAGAGGCCAGAGCTGCAAAGGTGAAAGACCAACTAGTGGCGATGCTGCAGCATGTTGGAGCCGATGCAGAGTGTGAGAATCAGGATGGGGAACGGAGATCTTTACCCAGAGCCGACCGGCCGGTGCGATGGCGAACTGCTGGAGACCGCGACCGGGTGGGGCGAGCGCGCGCGGACTCGTCGGGACGGGCAGGCGAGCAGCCTCGAGAAAGTTAAATTTACTCTGCAGAGCACATGCTCTCACATATGGAGCCGTTGGATGAGTTTCTTTGAGATTCGTGCTACTTTAACTCTAGCCACAGGATAATTCGGAATACATCCTGAAATACCGGAATACACTAGGACCCACACATGTCAGGCGGAGGCCTGGGTGGCCTCATCCTCCTCTCGTCTTCTCATCTTGCAGTTGGCACCACGTACGAAGTACTCCTGGCGCATGTCTCATGTGGGTCCAGGTTGAAGGTGTGCTGCAACAATTGGCATGGCTGCAGGCTGTGACTGTTGTGGTGTACTCCCTCCGTTCAAAATTTTGCTCACCAAAGAACGCTAAAGTAGCCTATGGGTGCTTCACCAGGCCTGACTCCTGCCAGCTCATGCACCAGAGTTCTAAAAAAACTCCCAACACGCTTCTCGTCCACTCGTTTTGGCGGGTAGCCACCAGCGCTACGGCATGCACTCTACTACCGCCGCACAAGCCCTCCACCAATAAATAAAAAAGAAAACGCCACCAACTTTCCAGAACACTCCCGCGTACTGATAGTATCCAGCTTGAACTGCGGTGTCAGATTATAGGGGTATTTTCGTAATTTTACACATTGCATTGGTAGTCGTGTCCAGTCCTACAATTACGTTCTTTCGCTGGACGAAGGGAGTATTAACGAGAGAAGATAAGTTCTAGAATATTTTTTTTTTTTTTGCGATCAAGTTGTTGCAGTTTGTGAAACTTAAAAAATGATTTGTGTAGTAAAAAATAGTTGGGTGCCAGTGTATGGATATACTCTCGCAAGAATACACCATGTTTGTAAAAACTAGTATACCTATGCACACAACTGGTACATTTCGTAAAACAAAAAAAAAGAACACAGCTAATATGATAGTACGTAAAAAGGAATGAATGGAAAAGATATTACTTTATTTCATCTTAGAAAAGCTAATATGATTTCGTAATATGATACACATTGTTTGCATAGTATGCATAGGATGTTTTATGCTTCTTTTTGGATGTTTGTGTAGTGTTAATGTGATATTTAGTGATTATTATTAAATAGAATATTATTATGAGATAAATGTTTATTTAAAAGATTATCAAAATATATCTATATGGGGTCTTGTTTTGAAGAATTTATTGCAAGGAACACGATGGTGCAATCGGATTTTAGTTATGATACTTGGTTTAGAAGATATGACTTTTTTTTCCATCTTAAAAAGTATGGGATAATGTTGATGTGTTTGCAAACTGCATGGGGAGAGAGAGTTGCAAACTGAATGGGAGAGGGGAGAGAGAGAGAGCGAGTGACTGCTGCAAAAAAAAGGACAGTGCTGCAGAAAAGGACAGTGCTGCAGAAAAGGACTGGTGTTTCAGCGAATGGAGAGACAGGAGAGAAGAAAAAAGTAGTCATATGTCAGGTTGAATACGGTGATCAGAAAATGCTCCAATACAAAATACAAGCAGTATACATAGAGATTGGCACAGATCTCAAAACGACATCAACGGCTGCATGCTTGAGAGCATGTGCTCTGCAGAGCAAAATTTCCGCGTTCGAGCAGCCTCCAGAGCTCGCGAGGCCGGCAATGGTGGCCACGCTGCCGGAGGATTTGACAGCGTGCCTGCCGCTGGTCTAGTCGGGGAAGCCGCGGTGGACTGACGCGGACGGACGAGGCGGAGAGGGGCGTATGGAGGGGCGCCTCGCCGACGCGGCGTCGGAGCCCCCGTAGTCGATGGCGCCTCCCCGCCGCAGCTTCGTTTTCCGGCGCCGATGGATTGGAGGGGGAGTGGCTACGACGAGGAGCCGAGCCGATCGAGCCGCGGACGGTGGGGAAAGAAGAGCTGATCGAGCTGAGAGCTGAGCATTCGCGGTTCAGCGTCGGAGCCGTAAGATCGCGCGCCGGGCAGGTGGCGGCCATCGGGCGTGGGGTCACACGGGAGCGCCCCTGCACCCATCGCCCACCCCACTATTGTCCCTGCTGGCGGGGACGCGTGGGTCCGGTTACGTCGCGAGCGCTAGCATTACTCCCGATGCCACCGCGAGGAGCAGGCACGGTTACCCTGCCGGTCAACCCCTAGCCACATGCGGAAAGGAACCGGCGACCTGCACCCGTGCAGCAAGGCACTCGGCGGGCACCTCCGGAGTCCGGCCTCCAGCAGCGACACCCCACAGCGCGAAGCGGAAGCCGGTGCCTAGTCTGCATCGCGGCCGATGGGCGGGGGTAGGCTCGGCCTCGGCGGGTTCGGCAGCTCGGCCGCCTGCCGCATGCCCATGCCCGCGCGCTCGTGTGGATGCGATCGAGTACGAACGCGTCCATCCTTCCATCCTGTATCGGTCGGCCCCCGCGGTAGTATATGGTGGCTGCAGCAGCCATCCCTCACCTCGACCCGACGGTGGCCACGGCGGCCCACCCCGACCCTGATGGCGGCTGCGGCGGGCAGAGGCGGGCGCGGCTCCGACGAATTGGGTTGGTGTCCCGTGCCGACTACGGCATCGGCATCGGCGGTGTAAGGCGTTCATGCAGCATCCTCGGCAAGGAGAGCTCGAGCATCTTCCTCGGCGTCCTCTGGGATTAGTATTGTGCGTGATTTTGATTTTGCGTTTTTGGTTCGTGCTGTTTTGTGTTCTTCGCCTCTCTCACCGTTCTTGCCCCAAATTATGCGGCTCTGGAGTTTGAGTTAATCTCAGGTTATGATTTTTTGGGATTGATCTGTTCGAAGTTGAATTTCATATCTGCAAAGTCTGGGAGCGAATACTGGTGTTTTGGTCGAGTTTTTGTTAGATTTTATTCTGGGTACGCTCGTTCTCTGTTCCGTCGCGAGGTCGGCGCTGTGCTCCCCCTCGCCGATTCCCCTTACAGCAGCGTACACACATGGCTCTCCGACGTTGACTGCATGCAGTCAAGGATGGTGGTGCCGTACAGCAGGGCTCTCGACTGCTTCTCGACTGCAGGTAAAGATCCATGTGGATCCCAGCTGTATGGAATTTGTTTTCTTGTATCTACAGATTTGAATATATCAGTAGATCGCTCTTGTAATAGTGATCAATCATTCTATATCAATTACTCATATTTCAATGATTTCACAATGGTTTCTGGCCACCTACAATATGAGATCAACTGCAGGTGTTATATTCCCCATGGTGGCCAGAATGTTGAGAGTCCATTTTTCAGAGGGGCTAAAGATATCAGTTCTAGAAAAAGAGAGACGGATTATACTCGCCCTGTTTGCAGTGGAGGAATATATCCACAGTTCACATGTCCGAGATGTGTAGTAGTTCGAGTGCGCACCAAGGATGCTAAAAACAAAACCGAAAAGAAGCTGCCGCTGTGTGGCACTTGGGCTGCTGCCACTGCTACCTTTGGTCTGTGTGGCACTTGGGCTGCTGCCACTGCCACCTTTGGTCTGTGTGGCAGAAAGATTCCGGGCATTTTTTTTTTTTTTTGACAACAGATTCCGGGCATTGGTTTTTGAATTGCAGGCCCGCGAGATTGAAAGAGCTAGTTTTCTCCGTCCTTATTTAGAGTACGTACTCACGTGAATGGCACGTTGCTGCCACACAGCTCACATGCAGTGCCTATTCATCACACTGCAAGACAAGTGGTGGCCATATCTGAGTCACTCATCCGACAAAAAAACGGATGGGTTGGGTACTATCACGTTGGGCATTACTCCGATCCATTGGTTGAGTTGTTCTAGAATTTATATGAGTTGTGTGATGTGTATTTTTAATGGAGTTTCATGTATATTAAATACGGTGACACATTTGTAAAAGATATTTTTTCCATTAAATTGGGAGGAGAGAGAAGGGAACATTCCATCCCTACGAAACCTTTGAGTGTTGTTTACGAAATATTACCGTGTGTTTGGTTGAAGGGATGGGTCGAACCCATCCGGGTCGGTCCTCTTTTTCCATCTGTTTGGATGAGTGGAGGAGGGGGGAGCGGAGGCGCTCCTCGGGAGCATATTCGCTCAAGATGCGGGTTCGCTCAGATCCCTCGATTTCGAGGGACGGAGCCGACACGGCGGGATTCCGTTGACGCCGCTTCTCTCGTCAGCGCCTCGTCTCATCCTCGCCCGTCCCGATCCGCCGCGCCCGCGGAGAAGCTCGCCCCGTGGGCCGCCGCGCTCCGCCGCGCGCGGCGCTCGCGACGCACGCCGCGCGCGCCAGCGGGCGGAGACGGGCTGCTTGCGCCGCGACGGAGCGCGCCCGTGCGGGCGGAGCTCGCGGCGGCGGCGCGCGCCGTCGCGGAGGCTTCGCTTCAGGGCGCGGCGGCAGCGCCCGCGGCCGGCCGCGAGATCCCCGCCTCGCTTCGTCCCGTTAGCGCGCCGCGGCCGCCGGCCGCGGAGACCACCGCCTCTGTTCCCGTTCGCGCGCCCGCGGAGAGCTCCTACTTTGTCCTGGCGGCGCGCGGCTGCTCTGAGGAAAACGAAGAAGATGACGAAAATTTAATTTAGTTTCTCTTGCGGGGTTCCTCGATGTAAAACGCCAGAGTAATATTTACTCATACAAAGCCGCTAATTTCTATATAGTTGAGGGGTCCCGATGCAAAATTGCCTCTCTACCTGGTGTTAGATTGCCGTTCAACCCGATCTTCAACCAAACATGAGCTGGAATGACTCTGTCCCCAAAATTAAGCTATGCACCAAACACGAGATGGGTTCAACCCAACCCCAAAAAACCGGGTTGGATCCAACTCAACCCACCGGACCCTCAACCAAACACACGGTTAGAAAGTGAGTGGTATCCCCACCGAAAGGCTCTCCTTCGTTTCATCGTGTGACTTCTTCATTCACATTAAATTAGCGGTGGGGAAGAGAAGAACAAGGGGAGACATAACACATGGGACCTAGAAAAGATTAAAAAAAACCTTTAAAGTAGCATAATGAAATTATCTATTGAGAGAGACATGTTTCATTGTAAGTTTCACCCTCTCAAAAACTTCGGAGGTGAAATCATGCATTGAGGCCCGACTTTATCGGTCCTAGGCATTTGCCTATGTAAAGCCCGACCCAACAACCGGTGCCTAACTCCCCTTTAAGGATGGAACCGGGTCAAGTTAGGATCGGGTGGAGTCTACGTGCACCCGAAACCGAAAATGATTCGAGTGGAAATCCATCACCAAAACCAAACCCACGGATACCCGAAACCCGTGGGTATATAAACACATATTCACATGTATAAACAAGAGGCAACAAATAATAAATATTTCCATGAGTCAACTTTGAATAAATTTAATAATCTAAGTAAACAAGTTATTATTAACATATTACAAAGCATGAGTGTCGGGGACCTAAATATTGGACCCCGAGACATTCTCAAACTATGAGAATCTGCCACCGCCAAGGCCCGGTAAAACCTAGCCCGCTATCATCCCGCCGCGGAGGGAGGGCCCGACGGACGATGGACCAGAGCCATTGGCCACGGCGCTCACATGACGGCGGAATCGGCCCACGGACGGCCCACAAAGCGGCCCAAATGGAGTCACCACGGCGTAAAGAGCTCATCACGCTCACGAAGGACAAGGTCAAGGACCTCCGCCAAACAACGAACCATGGCGTTCCGCGTCGACGGCCCAACTCATGGCTCGGACTCGACCACACATCTCCGTTTCGTCCGAGGCTGGCCTAGCTCACCGGCCCGGGAGAAATCTTCGCCTCGCCCGAGGGGGCCTAGCTCACCACCCTCGGGCGCCAAAACCCGCCTCGCCCGAGGGAGGCCGGCTCTCCATCCTCGGGCAAGGTAAGCCCAACAGCCCATCCGGGGGACGCGCACCCTCGGGCGTGGGAGGTTCCGATCTAGAGGAAGGGAAACCGCCGCATTCAATGCGGTTGCACGACAAACCGGGCGCCCGGTGCCATCGATTATGCCCGGTCAAATGAGCTGCCGAATCGTCTCCCGATCCGACCGATGGGGCGCCAAAGCTGAACCCGTGGCGTGTTCGCCACCGACACGAGAAAAACCATGGTGACACCGTTCATTTCCCAAAGCACCGTCAAAACGCCCCGCGTTGGGCGGACCCTCGGGCACGACACGCATAGCCCGACCGGCGGGGCGGCCCTCGCCATGCGGCTGTGAGGGGACGCCTCACGGGGGCCCTCCGGGGCGCGCCCGGGGACGACACGTCCACCATCGGATCGGGGCGGCGTGTCTTCGCCAGCGACATCAAACCGGCCGACCCCTCGGCGGCGCACATCTAACCGTGCGACCTCGGGAATTAGCCACCTAGGTGTCCACCGGTGTAAACGTTATCTCTCTCCTTCTCCTATAAAAGGGGAATAACGCCTCATTAAAGAGGATTCGACCCGCTCAACTCCGATTCACACGGAGAACCGCACACCACCACCACCATAACCACGATCGTGGGGCTTGAGACCAGCGTCTCTCCCACACGACCGCTGTAACCCCCTACCGCGGGCTCACCTTTGAGCGCGAGATAACACGGTAGCGCGACACACCCCCGGGCGGCGTAGGGCCCCGATGGCTTTGAACCCGGGATAATCCGCCCGCGTCCGTGTCCATCTTGCGCGCCACGCCATCGAGGGAGGGGCACACGGCATATAAATTCTTTATTGCCGGCACCCACCGTTCCTCGAAACGCCGACAATGAGTTTTCATTAGAAAATTTATTTTGGATATCCACGGGTGGAAAATTAAACCCAAACCAAACCCAAAACCCGAACCCGCTCGACAAACCCATCGGTGAAAAATCATTCTAACCCCGAATCCACAGGACCCAAAACCCGTGGATAGACTTCAAACCAAACCCGAAACCAAACCCGAAACGCGAAACACGCTGGACCCGAAACCCGAAAACCGAAACCCATGGGTGAAAAATCATTCTAAACCCGAACCCGCGAGACGGTGGAAAATTAAACACGAAACCAAACCCAAAACCGAACCCGCGGACCCGAAATCGTTGGGTAAAAATCATTATAAACCCGAACCCGCAAGACCCAAAACCCGCGGATAGGGTGGAAAATTAAACCTGAAACCAAACCCGAAACCCGAACCCGCAGGACCCGAAACCCGTGGGTGAAAAATCATTATAAACCTCAACCCGCAGCACCCGAAACCCGTGGGTGAAAAATCATTATAAACCCGAACCAGCAAGACCCAAAACCCGCGAATAGGGTGGAAAATTAAACCTGAAGCCAAACCCGAAACCTGAACCCGCAGGACTCGAAACCCGTGGGTGAAAAATCATTATAAACCCGAACCGGCAAGACCCAAAACCCGCGGATAGGGTGGAAAATTAAACCTGAAGCCAAACCCGAAATCGGAACCCGCAGGACCCGAAACCCGTGGGTGAAAAATCATTATAAACCCAAACCCGCAAGACCCGAAACCCGTGGATAGGATGAAAAATTAAACCTGAAGCCAAACCCGAACCCGCAGGACCCAAAACCCGTGGGTCAAATAAACCCGAACCCCAAGACCCGAAACCTACGGGTAGGGTGGAAAAATTAAACCTAAAACTAATCCTAAAAACCCGAACCCACAGGACCCAAAACAAACCATGGGTGAAAAATCATTCTAAATCCGAACCCGTAGGACCCAAAATTACGTAGATAGGGTGGAAAAATTAAAACAAAACCAAAACCCGAAAACCAAACCAAACCCAAACCCACGGGACCTGGAACTTGTGGGTGAAAGATCATTCAAACCCAAACCCAGCTGCCATCCTTGGGATTCACTGCCATCCTTATTTCCCTTTGCCCCTCCCATCCAATGGATCGCTTGCTAGGAATAAAAAGGTTGCAGCCCCGTCGGGACCTCAGGAGCCAGCGGCTCGTCCAGTGTCACTACCGCCCTTGATAGTCCAGGCTCGATGCAGATGCTAGTACAAAAAGTCTGGACTTTGGTGCTCATGTCAAATATTACTGGCGCACGGTGGGGAGTCAATTATTTGCTTCCTCGAACTATAGAATGCAGTAGTACAAGCTAAGGTAATGGTCAGATACGTGCATATGTCAAACTGATTTTTTTGAACGTAACATCCTACTGAAAATCTGAGTAGTCTAGTAATTTACCAAACCTAGTATACCAAATTCACTGAATCAATTTTGTTTAACAAATTCACTCGCTCTAGCAGTGAAAGTAAACTCAGCCAGCAACGCCCATGGCCAGCGGATTGGCTTCGAACTTTTGGATGGCCAGCAGAACCGAAAAAGGTTGGCAACTTGATGTCAGGGTGTCAGCATCACCACTTTTGACCATCTTTGGATCGCGGTGAGTAATCTTTGTTACTAAACATTCACCGTGACAGCACAAATGTATTTGTCACCTGCTCATGCATTGAGCGAAGAGGAATATTCATGCATGGCTTGTGTTTTTGGAAGCCGTCACTGTCACTGCAAGCCGTCAGACATGCATGTCGCCTTCTCCTGGCGCGCAGCTCCTCGCCGGCAGCTAGTCCACCCTCACCTTGAACTCATCGTACTCCCACTTCACCTTCACCTTCTGCTGCTCTCGGACGAACTCTATGCGCACCTAGTTCCTGAGGAAATCCCTCTTACGGTCGAAGTAGGCCTCGGGCTACGGGGCTCGGCGCCCGTGCTTACCGCGAAGCGGTACCAGTGCGGGAGAAGCTTGCGGTCTCGGGCCCGCCGGCGCCTCGAAGGTGAGCAGCGCACCGCTGTCATTGGAGAGGTAGCAGGCCAGCTTCTTGGCCGGGTAGTCGGCGGCGACGAGCGCCGCCACCTTCTCCGGTCGGCGGTAGAAACGAAGGCGTCGATTCGGGGCGGGTCGGACCGTCGGAGTGGCCCTTGGGGTTGCGCGGTGGGCAGCTCGAATCTCCCGACAAGGTGATTGCCTGGTGCGGCTACCTCCTCGTGTCCACGCCCGATGGGCGGCGATCTGCGCCGGCTTCTCGGCGGCCGGCTTCACGTCTGCGGCCCGTGGGCTCGAGCCACGTCACCTCCTCCCTGGCGGTTCGCGGATCGCGCGGGGGCCGCGACATGTCCGTCGCGGGCGTCTCCACCACCACAGTGTCGGCGCGGCCGCGGTCGCGGTTGGCTCGGCCGGCGGCGTCGAGGCGCATGGGGCGGGGCTCGGGCTGCGGCGCGGGTGCAACTCGCCACCATGGCGCCACCGCTGCCTGAGAAGAAGGGAGGGGCCACGCCGTCCTCTCGTCATGGCGGTCGGCGGGGAACCAGAACCACCGCTAGGCCGCTCCTCGTCCTCCCCTGCATCGCCCCAGTTTCGGGCCTTGAGCGTGCGCGGTGGCCCCGCGCCAACTCCGCTGCGGCGGCGGCGAGGACAACGGGACGAGGAGGAGCAAGGCGGATGGCGGCAGCGACAAGGAGGAAGATGGCGCGCGGCGCCATCACGGCCACCGCGCACGGGAGCGGCAGGCGCCCGCCGGCGCGGACCGGTGGTGGCGGGGATTCGACCGCAACGCACTCGTGCTTAATGGCGGCGACTGGATGGGGATGAAGGAGGAGAGGAAGGCGGCGAAAGCGAGTTGGGACGCGCCGTGGCCGCGGGGGCCGCCCGATCGATGATGGGCGGCGCCGCCGGGGTCGTGGTCGGGGCCGCTGGAGAGGTGTGCTGCCGCTCGCTGCGTGAGCCTATGACTTTCCTTCGCCGTTCCCGGAGCCAAAAGGGCCCTCGTGGTAGAGAGACAAAAAAAAAGAAAAGAAATGAGAGATGAGAGAGACGTCGACACTCGACAGGTGATCGGCGTGAAATGGTGGATGACCGGGACAACCGGTGGCTCAAGTACCGTTAAGCGGCCCCACGGTAGCAATGGACCACAACACCTGGCTCTTTGTTACCATTTATAACCAGACACGGCATTTATCGTCCTTCATTTGCTACAAATATAGAAGATTGCCATCCCACCATTCAACATGCCACATGCCAGCTATCCAATATGGTGGTAGAAAACACCCTCGGGTGGGCTGGTGCCCACGAGGTTAGAAAATCTATATATATATATATATATATATATATATATATATATATATATATATATATATATATATATATATATATATATATATAAGGGTATATATATATATATATATATATATAGGGCTGCGCTAAGTAGTCCTCCGGGTAGTGATTATTAATCACAATCACTACCCGAGCGCCCGGTGCCCCCACGCGAGGCCACCCGCGGCAGTCCGAGTGCCCGCTGCTTCTCAAATACTTTTGTCCTTGCCGTGGTCGTTTCCGGCCTTTTTTCTCGCTGATTTTTTTTTTTTTTCTTATGTGCCTGTCTGTCTTTCCGAGAATCTTATTTATTCTCCGATCGAATTTTTTTTTTGTAGCCGATATCTTTCTATTGCCATTTTTTTATGCTAGGCAACTATGTCCGTGATTTCAGGCAACTTTTGCCATATTCTTTTTTCTAGATTTTTTGTTCTTTCACCAAACATTAGGAAATGACTAAACATTTGATAGTGCAGAAAAGTGTGGTCAAAGATTTGATATAAAAAAACGACTTAGCATCCAAGTATAATTTATTTTAATTTGTCACAAATAATGGCATTCGTAATTGTAAAAAACTCATCTTTTATACCGTGACAAACTGAAAAGCTCAAATTCACAACTAAAAATACAGAATGTTGTGATCATAACATCATATATGAAACTAATACATGAATCTGCACTAAAGCAGCACACTTCGTTTTTATTTTACAACAAAAGCAGCAACAATTCGACCTCCATGGCTAGCTTGGGTGCAGTAAACATCCGACAGATACATTTTGCGCTCTCGGTAGCAGTAGCAGTAGCATCAAGTAGCGTGACACTAATGATGGACTCACCAATTCTTGACCCTGCTGCATGTGAATAGATGGGAAAGAAATCATCGACAAATTCTGTGTGTAGAAAATATGTTCACCTCATTAAAATAGGCGGTGTTGTGGTTCTGAATCTTAAGTTTGCAAAAAGGCAAAGCCCACATGTGTTACTGTGTTATTCATCCAGATGAAATGCATGCATGCTGATGGCCACTATATACTCTTTTGTTAAAATAAATTTAACACGTTTTCAATTAACCAAGAGGAGGAAAATAATTGTCAGCTACTTTCCTTGTACTAAATATAAATAAAGGACATTAGACGAGAGGGCTACAGAATGACTAATCAACCTGCATGGAGGGTGCTCACTTGATGGATCCACATAACTCACAGATAACATGTTGGAGTGTTTGTTATGAAAGACTCAAATGCTTAGTACAGGTATAAGCTGGAAGGTGGCGGGCTGGAGCTCATGAACCAAAAACACAGTGCAGTTGCTTTCATAGAACAATTACATGAATGTAGATTGAATTAATGAGTTCAAATGTACTTGAAACCATAAAACATGTATTGTTTGAATATTCAGTATGAAATTAGACAGATGATTAAGCCCAGTATAGCATTACTGATCAAATTGAACAGATTCAATGATAAACACTGCTACAGTTTCTGTAAGCTTTCATCAATTTTAACACAAATTCTTGAAACCACAAATGCTTTCATCAGTTTTATCACAAACTGAGTTTGGGTTACTTGGCATAAAAACTTAATGATAGCATAGTATAAGTTGACGCCAAACATAGAATAATTTGATTAAAGTGACAAACCCACCTCCCCTAAACATGGTTGATGGACAACGATCATCCGCAACATGGCAATGGCACAAATCCTGAGCCTTGCCACAATCCCATTAGCTCCTGGTGTCCTCAGACTGCACAAGTGATATAGAGAGAAACAGAACAGATAGCAAAGGAAACAAGACGTCCCCCAAAAAGTATTGAATGCATGCAACAAAGCATGAAAACTATTAGATTTGTGCTATGTTTACCTTCGTGCCTATAACCAACTGCACAAATATGTTGAGCTCCAAGACCAGACGAGATTAGCACGTCGATAGAGAAATCACTGTCCAACTGCACAAATATTTGGAAGCAAATCAGTGTTCTGAGCATTGAAATTTGTAGATGGCACTAAAAGACTAAACATTAGCATCATTCAAATTAAGGGAATATAATAGCATCATTCGACGTGTGTGCAACCAAGAAGTGGTAGTCCCACAAACAGGCAATGCGCGCCCAAAAACATAGCATAAAAAGTAAAAAAAAAAAAAAAAGGTAGATTAAAATCTGTCATGAGTAGCATTTGGTACCACAAATCGTATAAATAAGGGGAAAAAAGGAAAATCTTATATACAACAAGAACATAGGGCGCATATAGATTACACACCTATGTTTTAGAAACTTGCTGCCGACAACAACAAGTAGACCATAGCCCTACGCATGGCTTCTAAAAAATTCGGCAATGCATGGAGAAAGAAATGAGCTGCAGTCCAAACCCTGAAAAAGAACAAACAAGATAAATCAAAATTGGAGAAATTGGAAATGAGAAGCTGTGCTGAATTATTAAAACCTAACTATTATATTTGCATGACAAAACTAAGCTCGAGAATTATTTGTAACATTTCCTATTCTTGCAGTTACTGTTCGCAATTTTTAGAAGCCCCGACAGAGCAATGATTCCATTTTCACATCGAGATACAATGACCAAAATTATAGAATTAACATTTTGGCCTTGCATGAACTCCAAATAACATTTAGACACCTAAACTTGAACTCTAAAGACTCAATGATCAGTTTACAAATAGAATTCATAGCAACATTTATCTTAACCCATTCAACCAAGAAAGATATCGATATAGTTTCTTTGTTGCATAATGTTGAGAGAAAACCTTTGGAATGTTAAGCCCCATATACATGAGTAGCTGGAAAAACAGAAATGGGAACATGTTGTGATCTCAAAAGTATCTTCTTGGGCGGATAAAGAAACACTAAACTACTTGCAAACCAGCCCCGAAATTCATAGTCTACATGATAATCCTGAAATTAGGCTAATCTAAATCAAAAAGAAGATAAGAAAGATTGTGTTTGCATCATCGGGATCTTGCTTGGTCAAGCCTGGCCGGTGAGGGAAGCACACGGCAGCTTCGATGAGCAAAGAATTACTGAACCTAATTTTTGGACAGAATAATCAATTTGCTTAACTTCGTAAATCCAATGAGCATACGAGTTTGATTCGTGAGGTGAAGCAGCTAGGTAAGTTGAAATTACCTACAATATCTTCAAAGTGAATACGAAAAGATAAATCCAATTTGGTTAAGAGCCACCACTAGGCCAGAATTGGAAGATGCAAATTAACTCGATTAATTTAAATCACACAAATATCATTGATTGGTGGCTGCAATTTTAGTGGGCGTAAAACAGAGGCACAAGAAAATACAGGCTCACGACAAATAGGCTAAGACCACATATGTGATGTGCATCATCAAATCTGGGCGAAAAGGCTATCAGTGTTGATGAAAACCAACAGCTTGAACACAAAATAAATAATTAACACCATGGATAGCATTTTGAGCGAAAAAGGACAAAGTGTTCTTTCTCTAAAATTTTAATGGAGCATAATTCCTCAAACATCAATATATTTGTGCACTATTTATTCTTCACTTGACCGGTTTTTTTTCGCCATTGATATTATATATATGATAGCGCAATGGGCGATGAATCTGAAGTGCCATGAATACGAGAAAATTAGTAAAGATGAATTCTTCTTCAATTGCCGTGCGGTTCGAATCAAGGGAGAAAGGGAGGGGCACCGACCTGCAAATGCACATCCATGATCCATGTGTAGATCATAGCCTCGCCATCCATGGCCATCCGGATAATGGAAAAGGGCCATCTCAACGAGCCTACACCGCCGAGCCTCAAAGCCGAGAGTGTGCATACCGCATATCTGCATTTGCAAAACAAAAATGAAATTCAGTTCAAATTGCAACTCAAATATATTTCTCTTAATAGCCATGTTTCAGTCATCACTTCATGGCATAAAAATATTTAAGAAGGATTTAACCATACATTTCTAACAACATTTCAGATGGTTTTATCTTTTAATATGGTCGGTTTCAATACATTGGTAATGCCAATCCAAACTACAGGACCTATGAGGTATTAGTTAGCAGCAAGCTACATAGACTATCATGAAGGCACATTTCACTCAAAAGTGAATTGATGCTTAGCTAAGGTCGCTGCTACCTGATGGAAGAGCAAAAGCTACTGATGTGTTGTTGTCCACTTGCTTTTGCACAAGAACTGAGCTGCTGCTGGAATTAACTATTTAGATGTAATTAGCCATTTCACCAATAAATTAACTATTCATATGTAATGATAATTCTATGCATGATGTACATGCTACGCTTACTACAATTCAATGAACTTCAAATTAGAGAAGGAGAAAACATGACCAAAATATACAAGAGCATTATACGGTGATTCTTTTATATAACCTAGTAGTAGCAAAGAACAATGCTCACTTCAAACAAAAAGCAACCAAGGGGAAGAATGGAGAAGGACGATGATGAAGATGCGGTGAGTGGTGGCATACAAACGCGAATCTTTAAGATTCTCGGTGAACGGCGAGACAAGCGGACAAAGCGTGGTGCGGTCGCCGGCGCCCTCCGTACCTCCGCTGCCGCGAGATCCCACCTCTCGCTTTCGTTTCTTTGATCTTCACGAAAAAAAAGAAGGTTGCCGGCATCTCTCGGACCTTGAAACCACAATATTCATTCACTCGCCGATGTATCCAATAATCACAATATTCATTCACTTTCGAAAAAAAACAAGATTGAATATTGTAATAATCAACGTAAAAAACAAGAAATTACTCATTTGGATCGGTGGATCACCGGATCATCACGTAATCCACGGATATTTATTTACTTCACGGAAACATGGTGGAGGAGGTCCAAGCGGACTTAGGATCCGCCGCTTAAGGCGGTGAAAGGGCGAAAACAACATTGAAACAAAAAAAAACATGAATTCTTCAATTGCCATGCGATAGAATCGGGGGAGAAAGAGAGGGGGGCGACACACGTAGATGCACATCCATGTGCGGATCGTAGTCCCATCATCCATGGCCATCTAGAAAATAAAAAGGGCGATGCTCAACGGAGCGTACAACCGGAACCTCAAAGCCCTCTCCACCATCGATCCGGTCGGGGCCACCGCCCCGCGCGTCGTCGAGATGGCGAAAAGCTGCGACACTTTTGCCGTCCGGATGAGGAAGGGCCCGCTGGCCATCGAGATGGGGGCTCGTCGGTGGGGCCCAGGGGTGAGGTGCGGCCAAGGCGGCGGATGGCGCCCCGCCGAGGATAGGTGAGGAGACCGGGCGACGACCGGAGGAAATAGAAACCGCAAAAAATCGTGGATGGGTGGGGGAGCTTCGGAGCGGCATATCAGCTCGAGATCGTGGGGCCACCAGCCCGCTGGGAGCGTCCGTTGCGTGCTCGGACCGGCCCGAAGCGCCTGTTGGTCGGGCTCGGTGATATGGGCTCGGGTAGTGTTTATTATTCACTACCCAAATAGTAATATATATAGAACACCCGTGTTTTCTATCCACCTAGGGGTTGGTTGTATATCCATCTGGATCTCTGCCACCTGGACAATTGGGCGGTTAGATGTTTACCTTACCAAGGCCTGGTTTAGATGGTAAATTTTTAGCACCGAATGTCACATCGTACATTAATCGTAGACGCGTTTCGTTTGTTAGTGGTAAATATCATCCTACCATGGAGTAACTAGACTCAAAAGAATCGTCTCGCAATGTACATCTAAACTGTGTAATTAGTTATTTTTTTTTCTATATTTAATCTTCTAAACATATAATAACTTTTGGTGTATTTAATGTGATGTGATGGAGAGAAAGTTGGGAAAAAGTTAGAAATTTCTGCCAACTAAACGTGGCCCAACATAGTATGTGTGGCATGGAGATTCCCGTGCCTGGCCATTTTAGGTTGTGGCAGGACCACATCGAGTGCATGGCCAAAAGTTACCTGCGGTCCATGTCTACCAAAGCCGAGACAAGGTGGGAGGTGGCGGCCAAAGGGTGTGTTTAGATCCCCAAATTCCTCCCAAATTTTACTATCTGAAAGAAGATTCTCCATCACATCCGTCGGCGGCAACATGTATGGAGTACGAAATATAGGTAAAAAATTAAAATAATTACACAGTTTAGATGTACATTGCGAGACGATTCTTTTGAGCCTAGTTACGCCATAGTAGGATAATATTTACCACTAACAAACGAAACGTGCTACAGTGTACGATGTGAAATTCGTCCCCGAATTCGGGGCTCTAAACGGGGCCCGCCGTGATGAAACTTTCTGCATGAGCCCCATCTCTTCCTCGCCATTTCTTTTCCTCTGCTAGATGCTTTGGCCTGGGGGCTGTTGTGGCTGTGGTCCTCATGCGTTGTTTCATTTATTTTTATAGCCAACTAAGTCCTCATGCATTGAAGCATTCAAGGCAACTCACAAGATAAAAACGCATGTACGGAGCTGAGCGCCATTAAACATCGCTTCCATCGCTAGCACCGCAGCAACCTCTTTCTCTCTGCATGCGAGAAGGCTCGGCGCATCCACGCATCCACCACCGCCATGCCGTACTTGAGCCCCTTAGGTGATGAAGACGCAGACCACTTCTACTTCGGCTACGACGCCGGGTAACACCGCAGCGGGGGGGGCGGGCAAGAGCGCCAAGGAGGAGAAGGAGAAGGGCTTCCTCTCCTGCCTCCCCTGCTTCATCCCTATCCCCTGTTGTACGTAATCCTTCTTCTTGCTTGGCTTCAATCACTGCGTTCTTGGTGTTCTTAATTTTCCACTGATTCTTGGACCTAAAACCGATCCCCGTGGGTCTCGCTGTTTAACTCTCTCATCTTGGTTGTCAGCCCCGGCGCCTCCGACTCCATGGCGCACCGCCGCCTCCTGTCGTCGGACTCAAGCGACAGCGACTACGTGGCCGCCATGGACATCACCGTCGACCTCTCCCGCCTCCGCGAGCACTACTACCACCTAGCCGCCGGTCCGCCCTCGCGACGTCCCCGGCCTGGTGGTGCGCCCCGACGACCCGCCGCTCGGCTGTGGTGGTCGGAGTTGAGGTGGATGAGCGTGTCATGCGAGAAGGCGGCCTCGATGACCGGCGAGAGCGCGCCGGAGAGCCTGTTCCTGGAGAGGCTGGCGCAGGGTGGCGAGTGAGGGCAGGAATGGCCCTAAGAAGCAGTTCCCGGCGAGGCGCGAGAGAGTGCCCGATGGGAAAGTCCCCTGGAGCTCGTCCAACTCGAGAACTAGGCGGGCGATCTGGTCGGAGGCCGTGCAGGTGATCCCCGGCGGGGGTGCAGGGTGACGCAGCCAGGTTGGAGATGCCCAGTCAGGTGAGTCCGGACTCTGGGTCGGCCTTGTTAGAATTGATAAGAGCACTAGTTAGGTGTTGTTTCCATGATCGGTGAGATTCTTCCCTTCCCCGGCTGCGTAGTTATCCTTCCTGTGGTGTGGTGGTTTGGTTTCATCGAGTTTTGCTTCCGTTGTTTTGGTTCTTAGCAGCTGCGCGTCGAGTGTGTGATTTCGTTGTTGTTTACCCTATGTATCCTTGGCTTAGAAATTCCTGAGGAGGGGGCTGTCACGTGCGGGGTGGAGATTGATGAGTTGGCGCTGCCAGGTTTCATTCAGGATCCACAAGGCATTTTTACCTAGGAATATAAAATGTCTATGGGTTTCTTATGGACTATAATTTGCAGGGATTAGTTTTGTGCTAAAAGGTCGCTCGTGTGTCTGTTTCTCTGGCAACCAGAACTACTGAAGTGGCAAATGTTGTTGCTACTATGGCTGTGTTTAGAGCCCCAAATTCCTCCCCAAATTTCACTATGCAAAAAGAAGATTCTCCATCACATCAAAATGCCGGCATATGTTCGAGTACGAAATGTAGGTAAAAAAATAAACTAATTACACAGTTTAGATGTATATTGCGGAGACGATTCTTTTTTTGAATAGTTACGCCATGGTAGGATAATATTCACCACTAACAAACGAAATATGCTATAGTGTACGATGTGACATGCGTCCAAAATTTTGCACCAAATTTTGGGTGTTAAACACACCCTATTAAGCAGTGTGGATTCAGAGAGGCGTGAAGATATAACAGTGTGCTAAAATGTTGCTTTCTTGCGACATTTTTGGGGACCAAAATGGGACCAAAATGGATGAGGCAGGCCACAACTTACAGATAAGCTCAGGCTCAACGAAGCTGTGGTTTCTTCATTGTAATTTTTTATTTGGCTCTGCAGGTTTTTTCGTCTATAGTTTGAATGTTCCCTTCCATTATTTCTGTAAAAATTTTAGTGACAATCCTGCATGTGTGAGTTCTTGGATGTGACAAACTTTGAAACATGACTACATGATTTTGTTTTCCTTTCCTCTTGGGCAAGCTTGCTAAAATACTTCTTGTTTGCTCAACCGAAGATCAGTATTCTTCAGATTTTGGATCTCTACAATCCTTTGGCTAGCAACTGAAATTCAGTAATAGTAAAGGATTAAAGACTAATTCATGTGATTATATCTTGTTTGCCGAACCAAATCGTTTTGTATCATTCCTCTCCATTATACAAATTGACGTTGTACTCAATAACCTAGAATGAAAGAGCATGGTGCTTTTTAGAAAGTATAAAAGTAGTAGCAGCTGCAACTGCAAGCTCACAAGTAGACAAGGGCCATGGTGGGATGCGTGTGTTACCAGCGCCGGATGATAGAGAGAGAGAGGCAAGGGAGGGTGAGAGTATGCACTTGTTGTTTCAGTTTTCAGACCCCATGGCCTACCCCGAGCTTTCCAACAGCTTGAGTATGCACACTTTTGCTGTTTCAGTGTTTCAGACCTGGCTCCGGAGCTTTCTGAAAAAGGACAATAGCTTGCCATGCGAATTCGTTTGCCTCGTCCGTGTGCCTCGTTCGCTTTTTTTTTTTTAAAAAAAGAATACTGTGTGTGCTAGCTGTTATCATTTGACTGGTGTAGTGCCTGCTGCTTCAAACACGCTTCAAACATCGCTTGGACCACAAGTAGTCATCATGGGCATCAGACCGTGCCCTCACATACTAGAAAATTGCGGCCTTCTGTCGCACCACTATCACCTTTTTCAATCTCTGCGATGACGACGATAATCACTTTTTCATGGGAGCATAGCGACAAGCCGTTGCATTCGGTGCGTTTGCATGTGGGAAGATACAAACTAATTTGCATTTTTATGCACGTACGCCACATGCAACTTCAATTAAGAAACATTCAATGGCCATTGTTTCTAAACTTTCGTCATTTCTATAATCTGGTTGCACTCGACTATACTTACCAAACAAGATCCTCTTGGCTACATTTTACTGTAAAGCAAGATATGTTTGTCTCTGGAGCAGCAAGCCGCCGCCCGATATCCAGGCGGCCGTCCTCCGCGCCCGAGCACCTTCGCCCGACCACCGCATTTTGTACGTTGCGCCCACACTAACGCACCCGACCACCTTCGCCGAAGCGCGCATGAGCTGATCGAGGTTGTACCTCGCTGCGTCGCCCTCGCTTCTCTTGTCTGCGCCATGGTTGCGATGAAGAGCAGATGGCGGCGCCCCTTGCCTATTTCCCCTACGACCTGGTCTACCTCGTCAAGATGTCTTTTTTATTGGTTAAAGTTTGCTTTACTTGCCCTCTCTAAATATTTCTCTATGACAATTTGATTTTCAATTTTGTCGACATCACATGCTGCAAGTACACAATACTGCACTAGCCTCGTATGCAGGCATCGGCATGGCTGCGTGGTCCAATCCAGTTGATTGATTCCAGTTCGAAACTGCGAGCAAGGTGAAGCCTTTCATTGTGGACCGGATGTATCGGCAATTTTTCCAACCCATTGCGGACGTGATGTGCTGCAGGTGTGTGGGTACTGCCAGTTCCAAAACATTGCTATGGATGGCTCTCGGAAACCAATAGCTGCCCGTCCATGATGATCTTTGATAAGCAGATGTTTTTGGGTGGCTTTGTGTGCCCTTTTTTTATTCATCATGATTACCGATTTTTTTGTGGCTCCTTATATCATTTTTTTTCAAATCGGACATAATTAAGCAGTACATATAGTATTCATGAAGTTTTTTTTTGAAAGAATCATTTCAGAAACAGAGCTATGTGCTCTCAGTGAGCAGAGCTAGCTTCACGTGAACTACTACCATGCAGTCACATGAACGGAAAGACACAGCGTGGTCCCTTGCAAGGGAGAGAGAGGTTTCGGGGACGAGTACATAAAACGTGAACCAAACACCTGCCAAAGGTCAGTGGCATGCCGCAGCTTAGGCAGGCAGGCTGTGTCACGAACTAAGCAGCCTCGACCTCCCCCAATGTCACGACGCAGCAGCAGGCACCGAACTTTTTACGTACTCGTCAGTGAGCAAAGAAAAGACTCATCGGCCAGGTCAATGAGCAAGGAAAACACTCATTGGCAAGTAAACAACACACATGAGCATGCCTCGTGTGGTATCCAAATTTTACTGCAGCGCGTGCAGAGAGGACCAGCTATGGATGGTGATCCACTGCTTGCACGCCGGCCAGGTGGACCTCCACATCCATTGCCATCGCCCACCGCGCGCGCTATCGCCTCCCACTCCATGCCGGCCAGGTGCACCGCTGCCTTCTCGTCTCCGTTCTGCCTTCTCATCTTCGTTCTCATGGCTCTTTGGAACACTCATCGGCTGCCATGATTGATGGATGGCCTAACACCTTGTTGCACGTCAAAACTATAATCACCCAGCCGACCAGTTAACCAAGGTGTCCGACCACTATAAACATGCTTCTAACCAGTGACGAGCTCAGCTGACCAGTCAAAACAAGGTTATGGACCGGTCAAAACTGCTCGCTTGCAAATACACTCGAATTATGGCTATTGTGCGCCACTTGCTGAACATGCGCCGGCGGGCCGCCGGATGGGCAGGGGCGCCATTGGGCTTGGCCACGCCGCCATGGGGCGCCGCCGGATGGGCGGGCGCCGCGGGCTTAGCGCCCGCCAGTGGTCGCCGCCGGGCTATGGCACTTTCCGCCGGCGCCGCCAAGTTGGTCCGGGCGCCGCAGGGATGGGCAGGGCGCCCGCCGGGCTTGGGCACGCCCGGCCATGGGCGCCCGCCGATAGGGCCGCCGCCGGGCGCCGCGGTTGGTCTGCGGGCGCCGCAGGGATGGGCGGGCGTCGTCGGGCGGCACGCCGGCCAGGTCGCCACGCCGGGGCACGCCGCCAGCCCGCGCCACGGTTATCCGCGCCGCAGTACGGGCGAAGCGCCGCCGGGCGGCACGCCAGCCATGGCGCCGCCGGATGGGCGAGGGCGCTGCGGCCTTGGGCACGCCCGCCATGGGCGCCGCGGGATGCCCGGGGTCGCCGGCCGGCCGCACGCCGGCCGGGGTCACCGCCGGCCGGGCACGCCGGCCGGCCGGCGCCACCGGGGTTAGTCGGGCGCCGCCGGGCCGCGGGCGCCCATCGGGCTTTAACACGCCGGTTGCACGCCCGGCCAGTGGGGCACCGCCGGGTTGGTCTCGGCGCCGCCGGCCGGCGGCCGGGCGCCGTCGGGCTTGGGCCCACCGCCATGGGGCGCCGCCGGATGGGCGGGCCGTCGGGCCAGGCACGCCCGGCCATGGGGCGCCGCCAGATGGCTGGTCGCCGGGGGTTGGTCTGGGCGCCACCGGATGGGCGGGCGCCACGGGCCGGCACGCCCGCCCGTGGTCGCCACGGGCCGGGCACGCCGGCCCGGGGGCACCGCCGGGTTGGTCTGGGGCGCCCGCCGGATGGGCGGGGGCGCCGGTCGGGCTTGGGCACGCCGGCCATGGGGCGCCCCGCCGGGATGGGCGGGGGCGCCGCCGGGCTTGGGCACGCCGACCCGGGGTCGCCGCCGCCCCGGGCACGCCGGCCCTGGGCGCCGCCAGTTGGTCCGGGCGTCGCCGGGATGGGCGGGGGCGCCGTCAGGGCTTGGGCACGCCGGCCATGGGGTGTCGCCGGGATGGGCGGGCGCCGCGGGCAGGCACGCCGGCTAGGGTCGCCGGGGCCGGGGCACGTGCGGGCCACCGAGTGCTTTTGGTTTCACACACATGCACCCCGCTCAACCGCGCACGGAGTGCCAACCATCGCCCACATATTTCTCTCACCTCCTCAATCCTCTCACGTTACTTTTAGCTTTCAATCCATTCACCGCATGCATGCAAAAAGCTTTAGGCGATATTTTATTAAACTATGCAACGAAAAGACAGATGCATCGGCTCATCTATTTTGGTCCCTAAAATGTAGATGTAGCGGCTGCTGATGCGTCCACCCGCCCATGGCCATGCTGCATAAAGACGATGGTGTAGGCAAGCAGCTCGGGCGTGTGAGAACTACCGCTTTCTCCATTTGGCTTTTGTGATTTGAATTTACGTATAGCACCGACCAAGCAGCCTATTTATCTGAATTTACACACGGCAAAAGAACCTCTTTAAGAAAGAGATGACATTGGCTGGCGGCTTGGCCCTGGATAGCAGATGCTCCTCCGTATCGACTAAACCACATAACTAATTTTAATTTTAATTGCATCACATTATTTGTATTGATTTTATCAACAAAACAAAACCCATATCGACTATACTTTTAAAATAAAAATAAGTGGCATATGAGTATTTGTTAAAATATACTCCCTCCATCACTTTGAATGTGTCGTTTGAAAAAAGTATGTCCCTCTCACAAACCCGCCCGCTTTCCAAGCGACACTTTTAAAGGGACGGAGGGAGCAGCCTCGATGTATCGCAATTTTCTCGGCACAAACAATTGGTCATTTGTACCTCTGGTTTGTGAGATTTTAAATTTTGAACGTATCAGAAAATCAGCTCATGCCCACTTCGGCGAAGGTGGTCGGGCGTGGGAGTGTGGGGCCAACATACAAAAGGCGTTGCTCGACGGCCGGCTCGTAGTGATTGTCAAGAGGCTGACGCTGCCAAGATTGGCCAACCGGCATTGGAAGCAGAGGCTTTCGAGTAGAAGATCGATGCGCCGTTGGTCGACTGCACCATCCAACCCATGTAAACACTCGGAGCAATCTTTCTGGGACGACGATTGGGCGTCTTGGCCGATGTCTTGGACCCAGAAGGCTTCATCGAGGACCTAAGATCGAAAGTACTGAGGTTTACGTGCAGATTCACGGAGGGCATATTACGCAGAGCAGTGACGCGGGCTGGATTCCTAAGTTGCAATCGCAGCAGGTGCATCATGCATAACTTTCTAACTGGATATAGGCAGCGACGGCGTGGGAGGAGCTGCTGCCGCGGTGGGCTGGCGGCGGCATCGCGGGAGGATCTTGCTCCTGCATGACCCTACGGAGGAAGCGATTGGCAGCAGGCAGCAGGTAGCCAGGAGTGTTCTCGGACCCAAAAGTTTTGTTCATTCAGAACATTTATTTACTCGTATTTTTAAAGCACCACCGGAGCATGAACAGTAGATGTGCTGTAGTTGGCCGACGGCCGGCAAGAGGCCAAGATGGTCATGCAGCTCATCGTCCTCCTCCTCTTTGTCCCAGCAAGCTTCAATTGGTGACCAACGGTACGTGAGCCATTGAGCAACCAGGACACCTTTGTTAGGGACCACAACAACTAGCAAACAACAAGCCAGCTGGTCCTCACTTGTCAGGGACAATGTTTTCTCTAATTCGAACGTCCCAGCAGCCAGGGATGGAGCATCAGGTTTACAACTTCACACGGCACCCTACAAAGTACTGTACAGTACAAACAAAAGAGCCAAGCTAGCTACGGGGTTTAGGTTATGTGGCCCATCGAAGTGGCAGTAGACTCCAAAAGAGTGTATGGAACTCTCACACTCCTGCGACCATCATCTCCTCTCCTCTCATATTTCTCTCACCTTCCTTGCCTCACACTCACGGACGACTCATGCCCGCTAGCCATGGACGGCCCGTCTGCTTAAAGCCATAACACTCGTTGTAAAAAGTAGCATTTGCATGCGAGTACACGGGTTCAACTTTTTCGGGTAAGTAAGTTTTAGGGTAAATGCTGGACCACGCCCCACACCCCATATGTTAATGCCATGTCTCAGCTCACCAAATACCCAACTACAACGGTGCTGGTAGTGGTCCTGTTGGATATATGAATATTAGGCTATAGCAAATTCATTCATGTGCGACACGTATAAGTTTTCAACTTCCTAAAAATCAAGCTATAGCACATCTATGGAATAGAACCGGCTAGATTAGCTTCCTGGTTGCAGAAGTAGCATCGCTCGGAGCAGGGCAAGTCAAACCAGCCTCGCATGCTCCTCGAAGCTGTTGCGCCGCCTACCATAGACACCAAGCTCACCATCCATTAGTGGCGCCTAGATCCTCCCGCGGCATCAACCGTCGTGGTCGGCAATATCAATCGTGGTCGGCGGCATCAGTCGTGGTCGGCAAGGGCGTGTAGGTCCCTGAGAGCAAGATTAGTAATTTCGTCGGCAGCCGGTTGTATGCACATGCCACATCACTTGCAGCCAACATTAGCGAAATGAAACGTATAATGTTCGGGCGGAGGTGGGCTATATTACTGCACGGGTAATTAATATTTTACAGTTTGGGGCCAACAAACGAGAACGAAGGGCGAGTCCCAGCCAGTGTCCGCCTGCTTTACACCTCGTATTCTGCGTTTTAGCCGGCGACAAGGTAATCGCCCGCTCAACCATCTCTCTCTTAACGTGGCAACTCTTTTGGTGACGTGGAACTCATTTCGCCGGCTCAAACATGTTAGAGCAAGTTTAATGGTTTCATCAGCAGCCGGCTAAATGGAAGTGGCACGCCAAAGATTTAAATTAAAGACATACAATAGACTGGCTATTAGACCGGCTAAAGAGGAGCGCAAGAATAATGACAACGTATTTAATACTTCAATATGCATACCATCAGCTGTGGTATACATCTTTTGTGGCCTTTCATCAAGCAACATAATAAGAATTCCATTCAGTCACTGCCATACAAAAACATGGTTCTTTAACTTCTTGATAATAGGTTACGTTGCACACGTAACTTAATGGCATACGGTACCATGACACCAGTACTTAAGCATTACAGAAGTTTTCTGAATAATAAAACATTAAGCCAACTCATAGTTCTCGGCATACAAGCCATTGATTATTGATCTAAACGATGACTAAACGACGACAAAGGCACGATAAAGGTTGGATCCTCAGTAGAACTCAGGTAGTACCTTAGTTGGTGTTGCCAAATAATTTCTCCCTTAGGCACCGCAATGCTAGCACATGTTCAGATCTCACATCTTCTGCCATAATAGTTGTGTCTTGCTTCAACAACTCTCGGTATGTTTCTATCATGGCTGTCTCCTTGTTCTCTTTGCCGCAAGATAAGAAAGCTTCCGAGCTTCAAGATTCTCACTAGAGACACGCTTTTGTATCTCTAGCATCTCTTTGCGCCCCTCATTTGTTTTGTTCTGAGTTTCAATAAATGTCTGGAGCTCATCTTCAAGATCTATAATACAAGCTTCGTCCTTCCTTTGTTTCTTGCTTTGTTTCTGCAGCTCTTTAGCTTTCTTGCCCCCCATTGGCCTCTCTTCTTTTTCATCATCTTGTACAGAGAAATGCTGCTCCACATCATCATCATCAACATTGTACTTCCTCTTCTCTGGATCCAAATCTGCAAGGCGCTCCAGATAGGCGTCCCATTTTGGTGCTTTCCGCAGAACTTCCCAACAATGCCTAAACTGAAATGGACCGTCTTTTTTGTGCTCCTCTTCATAAAGGTTCAATGCCTTCTTCATTAAGTCTGCATCGGATTCACCACTAGCCCACAAAGCATTAGCCTCCTTCCAGCTACCACAGAACCACTGAACTCTTTTCTTAATTCTTCCAAATCGATCCTTGACTTGCTTGAGTAGCCTTGCACGGTTTTTTGGGATGGCACTATTGTAGGCAGCAGTAACTTCTTTCCAATATTGCTCATTCTTCTTGTAATTTGAATGGATTGGATCATTTGAATTATTCAACCATGCACCAACCTAAAAGGATAATGGATGGAAATATTAGAATTAAAAAAAACTAATCAATGCAGCCATCAGAGAAGGTGATTCATTGCTTTGCTACTAATTAACAGATAATGGATGGAAATATTAGAATTAAAAAACTAACCAATGCAATATCTTCTTCTTTTGAAAATAACAAGCGCTTCCCAGACCTAGGACGATCAGACTCATTGGTGTCATCACCAACACTGATCGGTTGCGATGGATTACCAGTGCTCTTAGGCTGTGCAGGACCATGCCTAGGTGTGTTTTGAGTCAAAAATTAAACATGCCACCCGGTGGGATAGAATCCACTCCCCCTGTCAAGATAGCATTAAGTCATTAGAACAAAAAAAAAAAAAAATGCAGGACATCAATGTTTAGACACAAAATGCAGGAGGATATCAATGTTTAGACACAAAAAATGCTTCAATAGTTAACTAGTGCTTCAGTAATTCTCTTTAAGTCAGATATCAAAGAAAAGCATCATAAGAAAAAAAAAAGGGCCACCAGGAGATAATTCAGAGACATGCCTTTCAACTGTACTATTCGGCTATTCAGTATACTAATGATAGGAAGTAGCTGGTAAGGTAGGGATTTTGCAGGCAGGAAAAATGTCCAAACGGGCCTTGTGTTGCAGGTATGAATATACTGTCAATATAAGCAAGTTTAATCCATGCATACATATAAAATCTAACTAACTAAATGACTGACGAACAACAGAATAAGGTAGCCTACATGGAGATTGCAGACAGAAGCAAGCAAGTACAGGTTCCTCGCAAAATAAAAAAACTAAGAGTACATCAAACACTTACCAAACTTGCAAATCAGAGTCTTCCGTACTTGCAGATGGAGGAGGTGCCCACCAAGGGCCTTGAGCCGATGAACTAGCCATGCCTGGATGTTGTACTCCAGAAAACCAGTACGGAGTGGAGGAGGGCGCCATGGATTGTTGTGGATATGGAGGACACCAAGATCCAGAGGCGAACACAGAAGGGGTGGTCGTCGGAGGAACAGCAGACTGGGCACTGGTAGGGGAAGAACGGATTGAGTCCTCGACGCCGGCGGAATCTCCATTGGCAGCGGCGCTGAGGTTCTCTTGGACGGCGGCATCTTGCAAGGAGATGGCTATCTAGGGTTTGGATATGGCGATTTAGGATGTGCTGGGAGGATTTGGGGATTTATGCATCGATTCGGTGCGTGCGGAGCGATTTGGCGCGAAGGAAATCGATTTGGCGCGCGCGAAGAAGTTTTTGGCGGGGAGAGCAGTGAGGGAGGCGGGCGGAGCAGGGGATCGAAGGAGAGGAAGAAATCGCCTGCTCAGTCGCCGATGGCGGGCGGGGAACGGGCGAGTCCGCCTCGGTTCTGCGGCACGGAGCGAGCGAGTCGCGAGCCGCCCGTCCCAGCTTTCTCTCCCCTCCAACTCGGACTGAATCTGACGTGGTGGGCTAAATCGCCGGCTGACTAGGCTTATTATACTTGCTCTTATTATACCTGCTCTGATGCGATCGCAGATGGCGGAGCAGCCCACACGCCGGCAAGGAAGAAGTCTGCTTGCCTAGGCATCCGTGCTTTGGAGGTCGCGGAGCAGTCGTCGATGACGCAGCAAGCCGCCGCCTGTCGCCCGATAGCCAGGCGGTCGTCGAGCACTGCTGTGCCAGACCACCTTCTCCCGACCACCGCCTTTTTGTACGTTGCCCCACATTGCCACGCCCGACCACCTTCGCCACGCCAGATCAGCCTCGATCTGCTCTTCATCACGCCACCTTCGCCGCGTCACTCGTGCTTCTCTTGTCTGCGCCATGGTTGCGATGAAGAGCGGAGGCGCCTGAGCTCCGAGTTTTACGCAAGTCCCAACACCAAGGACAGCGCCCGCGGCTGCCAACGTGCTCCCCCGCTATATGGATATAGTGGTCGGAGTTGACGCGGATGAGCGTGTCGTGTGAGAAGGCAGCCATGATGACTGGCACGAGCGCGCCGGAGAGCCTGTTCCCGGAGAAGCCAACATGGGTCTCATTTTGTAGATAGTATTGAGTAAAGCTTTTGCATGCTTTATGTGAGAAACGGTGAGGAGTTCAGAGAAATATGAGGGGAGGTTGGTTGCATGCATTGCATATTTGCCTGTGGTGGTCGTCTTCCTCATGAACTCATGCATCATGGTGGGAGTGCCCATACTGCTTCCATTCTCTCTCTCAGCATCTCTTGTCTTTAGGTTGGCAGCTTGATGACTCTCTCCTCTTAGCAATCTGATAAATCTACCTCCAAGCTGTTGCCTATGTGGAGCATGCAGGAGCAGGTCCACCAGCGTGCCACCATGCTCAGCTCAGAGGTTTCGCAAGGAATCCAAAGTGGTTGACAGCTCGCTTTGCAAGGAATTCAAAGTGGTCTGCAGCAGCCATGAAGTGGTCCTCATACACCAGTGCATGTCATCTGCCTTCCGTGCCTGTTGCTTAAAACACCGATTGGACCACCATGCGTGCTTTGTGAAGAGCAGCACAAAGTTAGGACCGCTCGTGACTCCAGTAAAATACCAGTACAGAGTACTACTAGCTTTGTGCCTACTGCTAGAGGTTGCAGCGATGAGATGTTGGTTTGGTTTGGTCACGGGCGCCTACATGTGAAAAAGTTGGTTTGAATGACAAGCCAAGCATAACATTTAACATTTGGATGCGGATAGAAGGGAGAAAGTCTCTCGCTCAGCAATAGATTAGAGTATCTTCATGTAATACAACACTGCCACTAACTCACGCTTAACTACAATTCACCACTAGATGATAAATAATTAAGAGCAAGCAAGCAACTCGCTTATACAGAACTTAATTAGAGCAGCAAGCGACTCATGCGTCTGGGAGGTCGTCAAGCACGAGTGCCTCGCCGACAACCGCTTCTTCCTCATCTGCAAGGGCCAGCAGCGGTTCTGCGTCGCCCGCGTCGTGCGCACCAAGCCCTACCTCGTCGCCGCCTTCTAGTGGTTCGAGGACCGCCCGCCCACCGAGGCCCCCTTCGCACCCGGGGAGGACGCCGAGGCACTCGCCACCGACGTCGAGGCCTTCATGCGGGACGTCAAACGCATCGCCAACCGCGGGCGAGGGCGTGGCCGGGCGACGGGGAGGAGTCGCCCGAGGGCGAGCGTGCCCGCTCGGGCGGGCGTGGCCACGCGACGGAGAGCAGCGTCCTGGGGGCGGGCGTGGCCGGGAGACAAGGAGGAGCCGCCTGACGTGATCGACTACTAACTAGCTATTAGGTCACAACACGTCAGTGTCACATGCTGAGCTTATCTGTCCCCTCTTATAGTTTTATTCATGCGTTCTTCCGAGGGAGCTTGTATTTTTACTCCCCTAATCTTCCATATACACCAGCGAAATTCCAATCTAACGTCATTGTAGTTGAGCCTGCTTACTGATTATCCGGTAACGACAGGCTCAATAATTCATCCGACCAGCCGTTGGACGGTGCATGCATGTGCTTCTGTACGTGCTACCACTGCCTTTCAGGTCGTAACTGTAGCATTTCAGCCCGTGAATGTACAGAAGCTGCAGGCTCAGCGCTCAATAGCTTGCATTGGCTGTGTGCTACCGTGTTACTAGCGGCTGGTCCTGTTGTAGTTACTACTTGATTTTTGACTTCTCTGAAGAGGCTCCAGGTAAGGTGTTGCATTGTTTATAAGCCAATAATCAAAGGCAAGAAATGGGATGAAACAATCTTGCAGTTCAAATTTGGAGGATGATGAGACTAATTTTGAGTGATAGCTATACAGAAGTGTCTGCCTCTTTTGTTTTGCCATTGCACTTTTAAACAATGCAGCTTTGACCAAAAGCATAAATGACCAGCTTGCATAATTGACTGAATATTATTCAGATCTCTACTTAGGTTGCTATAGCTTGCATTAGTGGATTGCAACTTGATTTTTGTTGCTACGGTGAAATACTAGTACTAGCTTTGTGACTTCTGTTCTGCTACTTCTGCTAGAGGCTGCAGCGATCAGGTGTGGTCCAAGTTTAGGCCTGGCTGGTTTGGTTACGTTGGTTTGGTCACGGGCACCCACGCGTACATGTGAAAAGGTTGGTCACGAACAGCTTCTGAAGCGGTGGCCCGTTCTCCACGTGTTGCTCCTCGCCCCGGAGCTCTGTGGTAGCTAGATGGACGACGTCGCATTGGCGCTGTTGATTCGTAGCACCATCTTCTCAGTTGTATTGTACGCCACCATCGTCATGCGACCAAGCTGAATACCAGTACTACTACGTACGTGTAGGGACACATGCATGGGTCGCCCGTGAGTGAGAGGAGTACGTGAGGAGGTGAGAGACATATGAGAGGAGAGATGGTTGCAGCAGTGTAGAGTTGCTCACACCTACTCCCTCCGTCCCATGGTGTTCGACGTTTTTGACTTTTGAACTTCATGTTTGACCATCCGTCTTATTCGAAATATTTTTACAAATCATAAAATAAATTAATCAATATTCAAGTATCTTCATTGATAAAATAAGTCGTAAAGAAAATAAATTATATTTGTGACAAAAAAATTTGAATAAGAAGAAGATCGAATAAGATGGCACGGAAACCAAGGTGATAAAGTCGGTGGGACGGAGGGAGGACCTTTTTTGAGTCTGGACCACAGAATATAAACCCCAAGGGTGCCGTGAGAAGCTAGTTCGAAACACCACGGACAGGTCTCTGGACTGTTGCGTCTGTACCATAATCATGTTGCTCATATTCACCCAGGACCGGTCAATTAAGATCAACAACCAACTCGCTTACAGAAGTTAATTGCAACATCGATCTAGGGAGAGCATGTATATGTGGCCTTGTAGGAGAGCTGACGCGAAATCTGTCGGACATCCATCACAGGGACATCTTGTAATTACTATCAGATCACAGAAATGAAAATATGGACTAAACTAAAAAAAGATTCGATATATGTACAATATTCTCCACATCCAACTTTTACAAGATATGGGTCTTATTTTGTATCATAAAATCAATACAAATAATGTGATGTAAATAAATTAAAATTAGTTATGTGGTTTAGCAAATAATATTGCCTAAAGCTTTTGCATGCATATGGTGATTCAATGAATGCTGAAAAGTGGCGTGAGTGGAGAGGTGAGAGAAATATGCACATCTTCTCGTTTTTTTTTTTAGGAAGGCACATCTTCTAGGGTTGGCCATGCCCTCTTCCACCACCTGGCTCTTGCCAAAACTATCGTGTGAGGAGGTGAGAGAAACATGGAGGCACAAGATACTCAACTCCCAAGCAAAATAGCCACACATTCGTTCGTTGTCCTTTTTCAGATGAATGAATTGGGAAGCTCGGGTGTATGGACCATTCGGTTCAGCAAACAAAAATATTTTACCAAGCTTGCTGCCCATTTCAAAGAACCGGAAACACAAGGCAGCATCCCACCATGGGCCACAAAACGATTTGGTTTGGTAAACAAGATATAATGGCATGAATTAGTCCTTGATCCTTTACTATTACTGAATTTCACTTGCTAGCCAAAGCATTGCAGAGCTCGAAAACCCAGAATCTGAAGAATACATCCGAAGATACTAACCATTCGGTTCAGCAAACAAGAAATATTTTACCAAACTTGCTACCCATTTCAACCTGAAAGGGGAAAGGAAAACAAAATATGCACTTCATATAGTCACGTTTTTAAAGTTTGTCACATCCAAAAATCACGCATGCAGGATTATGACTAAACTTTTTACATAAATAATGGGAGGGAACATTCAAAAAATACACGAGAATATGTTTTGCACTGTTTTGCACATGCTTGTGGCCAATGATATCCTTCCTGTCTGTTTAGCCAATATGCCCACCAACCATTATTGGAGTGCATTTGCATGCGAGCTGTTTTTACTGGTCAGCTGGTGGGAAACAAGTGACTGGTCGGCTGAGAAGCATGTTTACAGTGGTCGGACAACTTGATTAACTGGTCGACTGAGGAGAACGGAGACCGTCACCTCGAATCGACCATGCTCGCCGGAGACGACCGCCGCAATGTTCTCGCTTGTCGGTGGCTGGCACGCCCATGCCACCACGACCGCTGCACGCCATCGCGACCACGGTCGCCAGAACAGCGGCTGTCGCACGTCACCGTTACCGCGCTCGCCGAGCCACAAGGGGAAGCAGCCGTCGTGCATGTGTCGTTGGGGATGAGCACGCCCGGGCCACCGCACACGGCGGTGCGAGCCACTCGTTAGGGGCGGCCAAACCTCGGCTATTTTTTAAGCACCACCGGAGCATGGGCAGTAGATGTGCTGCATTTGGCCGACGGCTGGCAAGAGGCCAAGATGGTCATGCAGCTCATCGCCCTCCTCCATGTCCCAGCAAGCTTCAATAGGTGACCAACGGTATACATGAGCCATTGAGCAACTAGTAGGACGCTTTTGTTTGGGACCACTTGCATTTTGGTGAAAACAAATAACGAATTAGTTATATGGTTAATTATAGATATTAGGATTTGAAGCTTATTAATTTCTCCTTGGTCCTGACATCATTTCACCTTTCGATTTCTCTCACCTTGCTCTCCTCACGTCACTTTCTCCACCCAGCCGCAGTGGACCACTTGCTTTCGATGCATGCATGCATGCATGAGGCAAGTCTGCAACGTCCTAAATTATCTCGGCCAAAAACAGTATTAAGACTAGCATGATATGTAGGGTTTATATGTTATTCTTTTCAAGAAATATGGTTATGTGGATTTTGTTTTGTAGAAAAGGCAATGGTCGGCGAAGGTGGTCGGGCTCGGCAGTGGTCGGCGAAGGTGGTCGGGCGGCGGCAAGATATTATTGTCCCCGATGACCATACATGCCCCGAGGTCCAGAGACTCGCCTACTACGTTGCTGATCAAGCACAGCGAGGGAATCCTGGAGGTCGCTGCCCAAGAATTCCACGCACGCATCATCACTTACCAGCTTGGTTTTAGAGCCGGCCTGGAATGCCTGGAATGCCTCGACTCCTCGTCGTGGAACGCCACGAGGTTCCAGTCTTCCAGAGCACCCCGGCCGCAGCCGCCTGTGCCGCCGGCGCACGCGGGAAGGACTGCCGACACCCCGCGAGCGCCGCCACTGCCGCGCACGCGTCCCGTTACGACGCCGTCGGCGGGGGCAGCGCCGCGCACGCGTGCTTGGTGGTGGCCGACGCTCCGCCAGTGCACTGGACTCCAGTGCGAGGCACGGGTACGGCACCAAGGCGCCGGCCTCCTACGCCAGGGCCGACCACCCGGTGTCCCACGACAAGAGAGCGGCCAACGCGGAGGAGCTTGTGCTGCTACATAGGAGTACTCCATAGTACGCATGGTCGCCGGTGAGCCCTGAGTGAGAAGTGAGGAGGTGAGATGAAATGGTTCAGCAGTGTGAGAGTGCATAGCAGTGAGAGGAGTAGCATTATATTTCAAGTTCTGCTGCCACATCCATGGACCACCCATTTTTCTCTCTCGACATCTCTTGCCAGCATTGCTAGCAATCTGATAAATCATCTGCCTCCAAGCAGCTGCCTGCATGGGCCATGTAGGAGCAGGTCCACCCATGTGCGATGTGCGACTACGCTCAGCTCAGAGGCTCTTCTTGTTCGATTTGCAACGATGCTAGCTACTGCGTGAAGAAAAGAAATAAGACATGCAAAAAAGCAGCTTAGCCAAAAAGACATGCATGCAGCAGTACTAAATATTTAGTCTTCTTTAATTTAGTTAGCAAAAAGATGCGCTCAACATCCAAAATAGAATACGTGTCATTTACGGTATGTTAGCAACCAAGACCTAGTAAATTAAATAGTTACTGTAAAAAGCAATTTAAATAGAAAGATTAGGTAAAACTTGAAACGAAGGAGCTGTGGAGGAACTAAAAGGAGCAAAAATGTATTGGGTCAAATAAATGAAAATAATGATGTACTTTCCTCCGTTTCAAATTTAGTTGTTTTAGGCACTACATACATCGATTTTGTTATGCACCTTTTAGATTACACTACGCCTGCAGATACATGTAAGAAAACAAATGACCTGTAAAAGCAAAAATAACTACAATTGAAATCGGAGAAAGACGTATGCAATAAGTTACGAAATTTAAATAAATAAAGATAGCAAAAAATGGATGAAGAACATTGGAAAATAAATAAAAATACTGTAGTTAACCAAAAAATCGGTACAAGACTAAGATCGAACATTAACTCAACAGCAAAGCAAAGTGTGTTGTTTTCAAAGGTTACTGTGAATGGTACAACAAAACTGCACCGTGTACTAGTAGTACTCTAATGGCAGGCAAGGACGTCATCTCTTCTCTCTCTTTTCTAAAAAAAGAAACGCACGGGTTGGCATATTGTTGTTGGCAGATTGCCGACAACAGGTCCCAGCGTCATTTCGGAGAGTGGGAAAGAAGGGCCCGGAAGAGGCTGGGCCCGCCTGCCAGTGAGGAAAAGAGAAGATGGAACCAAAGAAGTAAGTCCGGCAGCCACAGAATGTGTTGGGCATGTGTTGGACAGCTGCTGCCTCCATTTTTAGAGGGGGACAAAAAACACCCGTGGGGAATAGATATATATATACATATATGTATATACATGTATATATATACATATATATATATATATATATATATGTATATATACATATGTATATATATATATGTATATATATATGTATATATAAGTTAAAAAGCAATAAATAATACTGATAGAGAAATTCTAACAGCTTATAAATGCTATAAATGTTTTTAGATTATATTTAGGTTTCAAAGAATTTACAATAAGGACAGATTGTGAAGCTATATGTAAATACTATAATAAGGTTAACAGCAAGAAAAAAGTTCAACTAGACGATGGGTTTTGTTTGAAGATATTATTACTCGAAATGGTTATAGAGTTATATTTGAGCATATAAAAAGGGAAGGATAATATCCTCGCCGACATATTTTCACGATCATCCTGCTTTTGCGGCAGAATGAAGAGGGATCAAGCCCTAGTCCATATGAAACTGAATTTTACCATTTTGGAAATGATAATAAACTAAGAATCTTCCCACCAAAAACCTTTAACTTCAAAAACCCAAAAATAATGTTATCTTAGATAATGTTCAAGAATGCATATTAGATAATTTAGGCATCAATATAATAATAGAAGGGAGGATAAAGGTTATATGTTAGCAATATTAAATAGCCTAGCGTAATATTTTCATATAATCAATGGAGAAATGCAATCAAGAATAACACCCTAATTTAAAGAAGAAATTCCTCCGTATGTTATATATGAAGGAGCTAGGCCAGAATTTATACAAAATATGAAGAAGTTATAGCTCAAAAAATGGAAAGAAAGAATAAAGGGGGAATACAATGGAAAAAATATCCGAAGTTGATGAAGCTCTATCAGGAGCAAGAAGATTAATAGGAATAAATTATTTCATAGATCCGTAAGCAAAAGAATATATTCAAAAGCATAAAAAAATAATAAATGAGAATAATAGCAATATGACTAGTGCAAATACCTCGTTTTGGTTCATCAAGAGTTCCCTCATATAAAGATATTGCAAAAAAAAAGATATATTGAATGAAAATATTATTGAGAGAAAAAATAAAAGAAAGGCTCAAGCTTTAATCCCTCAATTAAAGAAAAAATATAAAAGAAGAATTATTGCAGAAGCAAGATATGAAATAAATGAAAAATTTCATTCTCAGTATATCAAGAATATGAAGAGAATATAAAGAAAGATTATGAGGAATACATAAAGAAAGATTATGATTCAAAAATGAATATAAATATATCCGATTATGATAATAATGATGAAGAAAATAATAAAATGATAGATGAGAACATGTTAGATATTCGTGGTCATGGGCAACCACCGAATATTAATAAACCCGAGGATACGGATTTTGAAGATATTGATTAAATAAGCAAGATCAATATATTGGAAGTTCTAAGAATATATATATTTGCATATGTTGATAAGGTGTTATCAACAATTTATTCGGGGAATAATATCATACACATGCCGAGTTTTGATTTGATGTTTTGCAACATCAATCAATTGGGCGTGGAAGACCATATCCATACTCCAAAGAAAATTTTTCGAAAAATACTCTTGAAGACCATGCGACCGTAAAATATAATCAAAGACGATGCATGCCGAAATAAACATTCGAGAAGCCACGACGAGCGTTGCTATCCATGCATGCATGACATCAATTATTAAAAGACTCTCGTAATCCTCATGAGAAGTGAAGACGAGTGTCACCATCAAGCGCTAGTACAAGTCAATTATCAAAGACCATGCATCCGATGACGATGAAGCCCCTTCGACGAGATGTCGCTTTCACCTCGAAGACTCGCCGTAAGATAACCATGACAACGATAATTGAAGACGAAGGACAACTCAGCTCAAGGACATTTCGAAGCCCCAAGACTTATCCTCAAAGGACTCGTATAGGCTCCTCTCGCCTATAAAACGAGAAGGTTGTCCTCTCGCATTCGAGATCGCCCTCGCAGAACACCAACATCCGCCCATCCATCGCCACACACATCGAGAACACCACTCATACTCATGAAGAACCCGATCTCGCAGTCCCTCCGAAGATCACCCATCATAATAGTAGTAGCAAAGAGTACTCCACTACCACCACCGTACAATACCACCTTGTAAATTAGCTTGTGACGGAGGTCCTCGCGATCCTCTCCTACTTGTAAGGTAATAAGGTTTGTGCTAAGTGCTTGGGGTTTCCCGAAAGGGAAAGCCGTATGTAAGCTTGTTTGCTTTAATGGAGCAGCTTTTAGCTTTGAGAATCCCTCGCTTCTAGAGTCGCCCATGTAAGTTTGAGTCTATGCTAGGGACCCTATAGGAGAAATCTCTGCTTGTATTGTTCTCGTGTTAGCCCAGTTGGAGGCGTTTGTAGAGAACTCAAAGCGAGAAGTGTTCCTTCGGATGGAATCGCTCGGGAGACGATAGACGCCTTAGCGTTCTACGCCACGGTACGGAAAAACGGCTATCGTGTCGGCGTTAGAGGGATAGGATTAGTCACGCTTTATGAAGAGAGCTAGTGATGATGCATACGGTGAGTACCGAGTAGGATCAACACAAGCATAAGTACACACGCTAGGGGCGAATAGTTTGTAGACTAGTGTTTTTAGTGTTTTATTTTCTCGTATCGCCCTTGTAAAAAGATCCTCGTGAATTTTATTTCAGATATCATCCCGCATCGCGCTAGAGAATATTCACTAATTGAGTTCACTAATAATCACGCACTCACTCATATTCACGCACACATCGCTATCATCGAATATCCTCACGCATACTTCATCTATTACCCATCGGCGTGCTCGAATAGTAGCAAGAATTTGCTAATTAAGAACATAATAATCAAGCACTCATTTTGCACTCACTCACGGTGCCCGGCATAGTGAAGCATAGTAGAAATATTTTGAAGTGTCCGAGCCACTCCCGCGTGAAGTGCTCTTGCGCTATTCATAATATTCTCAATTTGAATAGTGTCCAATATTTTAAATAGTGACACGAATTTGAATAGTATTACTTGAATTTGAATAGTGCTATGAATAGTAACTCGTGAATTTTAAAATTTGATTTCGAATCTGAATAATTCCACTATATCTATATATTATTGTGTGTGTGGTATCGGATTCGTGTTAATAATATTGGAAATTTATTACGCTTAAATACCTTGTTCATAATGGAAGAAATAGATAGCCAAATTAGAAGCTATGAACAAAAAGATAAAGAATATCCCTAATGAATACTTTACTAATGGAATAAGCAAATGGCCTCGCTATAAGAGAAAAAGAAGTTTATTTTAAAAGAGAAATTTATAGACTTAATCAACTTAAGCAAAAGGTTGAGTTGAATATAAATAACAAGAATAACATTGAGGATCATATAGATATAAATATTATGCAAAATAATATTAAAGATAACGATATAAGCGAAGATGAGCAATGGGAAATAAATAATAAGTTGTTATTGGAAAGTTATGAAGAAGATGTTGATAATGCTGAAAATTATAAAGATTTTATAGACTCTTTAGGTGATGATGAACTAAGTAATTTAGACAATGCTATGGAAGGTTTAGATATAATATCTAATAATATTGACAGTTCAAGAACCAAAAATTGAATTAATGGACCAAGATAATTGTGTACATGATTGTGTAAAAGGTAGAGGTGACTATAATATAAAGTGTACCTTTCGTGATATTCTATCCTAGTCAAGAAAATAGAGCTACATGCAAAGACATGCCTAAAGCAAGCATGTGTTTCATGTTTAAAAACAAATAATCAAAATGGAGACATGAAGTAGAAATCGAACTAGAAGATAGAATATTAACAAGCGTAGTTAGAATTCTAGAAAATAGAATAAATAATTTAGAAGTAGAATTAGAAGAACTAAGAACTAAGATAGAATTGAATGACATAAGTAAAAATGAAGAAAAAGTTTTTGGTAATACTTGAATTAAAAGACCAAGCAAGTGTTAAATAAAAATAATGATAAGATTATACAATTAAAAAATGTCATACTAAATTTTAGAAGTAGATTTATAGTTAAGTTGCCATTCAAAGAAATAGTAGGTATAAGAATACCAAAAAAATTAAACTTAACCCCTACAATTACATATAAAAACATTAGCATTATTAGATACCTAAGTTGCACAAAGAACTTAATACATGATAAATATTTTATAAAATGCCCGTAAATAGTCCATACAATAGATTAAAATAAAGCGTAAATGTCTACGGACATGTCCGGAATAACAAGATTCCATAATCAAATAGCTTATAATGTTGAAATACAAATAAATAATACAAAGTATATAATAGATGAGATCACAATAAGAGATCTATCCAAGATAAATGTTGATATGTTGTTAGGTCTAAGATTTTTACAATTTTCTCGTGCAAACAACAATCATACATGAGCAAGGAATTACATTTGTACCTTATCAAGATAATATCCCATACATAACAGAAGTGGTAAGAAATATAAATTCTAATTTACAAATTGAAGGAACTAATAAGAATACAAAAGAAGAGTTAGGTGAAAATATAGAAGATTTTTATATAACAAACACATGTATAGAATGCTTTGGTTTACAATCCTTAGCGCCAAATTGGTATAGAGATATAAAATCTAAAAAAGATATAGATAAAATAGTTCAAAGATTGGAAGATATCCAAATAATTGGAGAAATACCAATGAAGCATTGGGATAAGAATGGTATAATATGCAAAATTAACATAATAAACCCAAATTACATAATTAAGACTAGTCCTATAGAAGCAACACCTAAAGATATAGCTGAATTTAAAATGCATATAGAAGAACTCTGCTAAAAGCCGAGAGCAATAAGAGAAAGTAGAAGTCCTCATAGATCGCCAGCCTTTTATAGTTAGAAATCATGCTTTGAAATAGCTAGAGGAAAATCAAGAATGGTTATTAATTATAAAAGACTAAATGATAACACTATAGATGATGGTTATAATATCCCAAATAAACAAGAATGGATAAATAGAATACAAGGTCAGAAATATTTTTCAAAATTTGATTTAAAAGTCGGATTTTGGCAAGTAAAAATGGCGTAAGAATCAATAGAGTGGATCAAGCTTTCACATGTCCTCAAGGTCATTTTGAATGGATAGTAATGCCTTTAGGATTAAAGAATGCCCTTGCATTATTTCAAAGGAAAATGCAAAATATATTTAATGAAAATCTAGAATTTATAATAGTTTATATTGATGATATTTTAATCTTCTCAAAATCTTACAAAGAACATATAGCTCATCCATCATAATAGTAGTAGCAGTAGTACTCCACTACCACCACCGCATACAATACCACCTTGTAAATTAGCTTGTGACGGAGGTCCTCGCGATCCTCTCCCGCTTGTAAGGTAATAAGGTTTGTGTGTGTGTGTATATATATATATATATATATATATATATATATGTATGTATGTATGTATGTATTATATTAGGAGACATACAACCCCAAACCCTAATTTCACCCACCCCCACCCCACCCAATTTCAAAAAAAAAAAAAAAAAATTGTCGACCGCGACGCTGACGACGCTGCCCCGGATCCCGCCGCGTCCCACCTCGACCCGACGACGAACCCCCTCGACGCCTCGAGCACCGGGCCGCTACTCCAGCGCCGCGCCACGTGCTCCACAAAGGTGCTCGCAGATCCACCGGGCGTGCAGTGGAAGCGGCGGCCGGCCACGCGGTGCTCGAGGATCCACTAATGGATCCGCCCCCCCAACGATGGCGACCTCCCCCTGGCTCCTCGACCATGGTGGCGTGGCCCCAGTCCCCCGCAGCTCGGTGGCGAGTGGCGCTACGCCCCGCAGAACCCAAATGGGCGAGGAGACACCACCAATCAGGGCGGCCAAATTTTCTCCAACGGCAACAACTTACTCCCGCATGTAGTCGAGGCCCGAGCGACCACAAAGGTCGAGGAGGAGCGCCTAACTGTAGGGCCCCCCGCGTGTGGAGGTCCGTCACATGGCGCCGAAGAGGAAGTCGGAGACCTAAGCAGCAATGCACCGCCGCCGTGCGTGACCGCCGATCCGGTGTCGAGCACCATCCCTCCTCCGCATGGATCGATGGGTCGCTTGAGGTGCGTGGGTGATGGATTTTCTTTTTTTTTTTCTTTCATCGCCTTTCCGAGAGATGCATCTCCCCGTCCAGTATTCAACTCCCACCCAAATGAATGTTGATGCTTTTCATTTTTTAGGCGAGGATAAGGTCTTGCGTGGTCGAAGGAACATACAAAGATCAATTTCATTTTTTTTTTATGTGAGGTAAGATCTTGCAAGGATGTACAAATGCAGCAGAGTGAATGGAATTAAATTTCTTTTGGTCTTCTTATTATATATATATATATATATATATATATATATATATATATATATATATATATATTATATACATGAAAAGATTAGAATTCCTTGTTTCAACGCATATAAATTAAAGATTTGATTTTTTATTAGTTTTCTATGCATACAAAAGTTTTATATGCATACTTAAGCCGGCTCATATGCAGTGATCCGTGGCATGATGAGTAGCGGGCTGCCTAATGTAGCCGAGGCAAGAGGTTTGGACCACCGACGGCGACCTGCGGATTTGGGGCAGCAGCGCCCGGCAACCGCACTAGCGAGTATGGCATCCCCGGCGCCCCACCGCCACCTCCAGCCCCTCCGGACCCCCCCCCGACCCCAAAGATCCCAAATACCCCCACCTCCGATGCACCGCCGAGTCCGGCTCGACCACTCCGCCAGCTCCGCCGCCCACTCTTCCTTCCACAACGACACTCTCTTCGTAGGTTTGTATGCACCATGTCCTTGCGATCCTTGAGGGGGATGCACCGGGCGAGTCCAACCCGCACTCCTCACGCCAGCGCCAAAGATTGGTGGTTTGTATGCATGTTGCAATGCGGTCTATATGCTTGTTGAAACTGTGGTTTCGAGTTTGATGGAATTTTTAGGGTGATTTATATATAGAGCCGCTCATGTTTGTATGCACCTAGTGAAACTACTTTGGATACTAGTTTATATGCATGGAAAAATTGAGATAAAAAATATTTATATGCATGTAATCTGTAACACTATATGCATTGTTATGTTAATAGAGAATGTATGGTTGATGATGGACCGTAATGTTTGACACATTCTCTATTTTTCTGATTCATATGCATGTGGTGCGGGCGTGAAGTGGGGATGGCGATGGTGGCAGCGGGCGGTGCGGACGAAAGGTGGAATCGCGATGGCAAGTGGCATAGGCGTGTGGGGCACGATGACAAGGTGCGTGGAAATATCTTGTATGTTGTGTGCGATTTGTTCGTGATGTTCTTGTGATGTGTATACATGGTGCAATGGATTTGTATGCATGGTACTAGTGGGAGGTCACAGCATAAGCATGTGTAGTGGATTGTGATTATTTGAACTGCATGGAGTGTTCTCCTATTATTTTTTATGCTCGTATGCATCTCCACCTTAATTTGTATGTTTCATGTGTAATGGATTGTGATTATTTAATCTATATGCATGGTTCTTTTTATGCTTGTATGCTCCTCCACCTTAATTTGTATGCTTCATGTCTAATGAATTGTAATTGTTTGATCTATGCAATTTCTATTATTTTTTTTATGTTGTTATGCACATCCACCTTATTCTCAGTATGCTTCATGTGTAATGAATTATGATTATTTCATCCATATGCACTGTTCGCTTTTTTATGGTTGTATGCACCTTCACCCTAATTTGTATGCTTCATACGCAATGGATTGTAATGTTTGATATATCCTCTATTTTTCTGATTCATATGCGTGCGTCGTGGATCGATCGTGGACGGCGCCCCGCAGCTTGCAGCAATGCACACTACTTCATGTGGCGAGCCGCGACGGCGGCGCCCGTGAATGGGAAGGCGACGAACGAGACGACCACGAACGGTTCACGCGGCATCTCCGCCGACGGATAGTGTAGAAGGTGGATTTGTATGCACGCTTGCAATCGCTGTGTATGCATGTTGGAACTGCAGTTTCGTAGATATTGTAAGCATCGGTTAGTATGCATGTTGGAGCTGCGTTTTCAAAAAATATATATTTTGTATGCATTGTGAAAACCGAGAACAAAAATGGTTTAATTCATGTTTATATGTATGATGAAATTAAGATAAAAATGTCTTGGGGTGATTTCTATACACGGTAAACTTTTGTATGCGTCTTTGACCAGTGTTCCATGCATCCAATTGTGCAATAATGAGTTATGATTCAAAATTTAAATTCTGAAGAAAATAATATGTCTCCATATTTTGTATGCATCTGGACGAGTGAATATATGCATCTCCATCACTAATTTCTATGCAATGTCGACGTCAAAATTTATATGCATCTAGATGGGTGAATTTATGCATTCAATCAGCTCTTATGTGGCATGATTCAAATTTTTTAGGCAATGGGTTTTGGGGCAAGTGTCTTTTTAAATACATGCTCCCCTACCAGGAAATGGTTTTTTAGGCCAAGTTTTTTTTTTTGAAAAATCATGCCCTACTACTTGGCAATGGGTTTTTGGGGCAATTGTCTTTTGAAAAGCATGTCACCTACTAGGCAATGGGTTTTGGGGCAAGTTTATATGCATCTACCAGACAATCGGTCCCCTGAAAACTGACCATTTAACTTCGACACTAAAACTTTTATATGCATCCGAATGAGTGAATATATGCATCACAACCATTAATTTCAATGCAATGCCGACGCAAAAAGGTTTGTATGCATCCGGACTATTGAATATATGCAGCTCAACCACTAATTTCTATGCAACGCTAACGCCAAAACATTTATATGCATCCGACGATGAAATATATGCATCTTAACCACTAACTTTTTATGCAACACCGACGCCAAAATGTTTATATGCATCCAGACGGATGAATATATGCATCAAATCAGCTCTTACGTGGCACGATTTAAATTTTAGGAGAAGACGAGAGCACCTATCATGTTAGTATGCACTCACACAGAAGTTTATATGCACAGACTGGTAGCAGAAACTATTTATCCTAATACAAAAATTTTGAATTTCAAAAATTTTTGAAAAAATATTCAAAGTGGAGCTTGAATCATGCACAAAAATGTCAGGAGTTCAATGGTGAAAACCGTTTTTGAATCGGATGATTCGTTGAGGAATTATTGTGAAAAAACCGAAGAAATTCGAGTGCATATGTGCATGTCAGCATGTGTCAGTCTGCGTCAGCCTCTATCAGGTGGAACAACCAGCTCACGGAAGGTTCGTATGCGTCGTCAAAACTAGTTTAAATTCACTCAAACCACTAGTTCGTATGCATCGTCACAACAAAAAGGGCTGTATGCATTCTCGATCTGGATGATATGCGTCCAGTCTGCTGGGTTTGGAGGGGTCCCCCACCTGCGCGCGTCAGCACCTGGATTCTGATTGGCTACCTAGTTGGGCTTGATGGGTGGGTGGAAGCTGGCTGCAGGCTTTCTCTAACTATTAGAAACCCTAGGGCTCCCAATAGTAGATATATATATATAGGGAGAGATATACCGTAGCTAGCTACAGAACAAAGATATTTTTTCAGCCAGGCCGTCCCACCCGCACCACGTTTGCACCTGGCCTGGCCGCACCTGAACCGGCGCGGGTGTGTGTTCCGGTAATCACGTGAGCTAGCTAGCACATGCATGCATCCGGTGGTAATTGAAAGAATCAATGCTTGGTGGGCCTCCGTACTACAGGTTGGAGAATGGATCTCGTGATCTTATTTTCCTACTATGGTAACAGGATGGCGTGGGTGCATTTACTACTTTGCATCATTGAAAAAAAAATATTTACGAGAATTCGTGCACTTATTTACCAGAATACTCCTCTAAGAAATATTTATGAGATTTTGCATTAACAGATATTTGCACGAACCTATATTAAAAAAGTATTTACGAGAATATGCACCAAGAAGTATTTACGAGAATTGCATTAATAATATTTACGAGAATCCGCATTAAGAAATATTTACGAAAATTTTGTACGAATAATATTTACGAGAATCTGCACTAAGAAATATTACGACATTTTGCATTAAGAAGTATTTATGAGAATTTGCACTAAGAAGTATTTACGAGAATCGGCACTAAGTAATTATGAGAATCTGCACTAAGTATTTACGAGATTCAGCACTGAGAAATTATGAGAATCTTGCATCCTAATAATCCACTTAATTTCAACAAATAATTCAAAGCAACAAAGCAAGAAAATATACATATAAAATATTGGCTCGAATTCAAAATAACAGTAGTAGATACAACAAGCCAGTCTTACACATCGTGGAACTACATATAATATGTCATCTCAAAGGTAACTGAACATTGCACAATCTAAATTTAGCTGCTTTATTTCCTGCACACATTCTCTATATGGCACTACTCCAACTAGTGATTCGACTGAGATCAATATGTCATCTTTCTTTGCTGCTCTCCGTCGAGAAGTTTCATTGCCTGAAATCGTAAAAAATATGAACAATCATGAATATTATGATGCTTTAACATGAATAAGATGACCCAAGATCTTGTCAAAAAAAAAAAAAAAAAAAAAAAAGATGACCCAAGATAGATTTATTTAAATATGAACATGCATTAAATAAAATTACTTGAATTTTGTATGAGATAGCATTGGAGTCTGAGTTACTAGTATCGTTCTAAAATTGGAGGAAAAAAAATAAATGTAAAAGGACCATCGCTTACGTACAGATTCAACGGCATATATGATTTATGGATAAAAAGTTAATAAGTAGGTACTATGATTCTAGTAATTTACTATATATCGGCTATGTGTCACTGGACTGTTGTATTACACACAAGTTTGTTTAAAAAAATAAATCAATCCTTGAAAAGAAAAGAACATAGCTAGCCATGCAGCTGGGTGTAAGATCGATGTGCAGTAGAGCATGCAGATGAGATCCCGCTACGAAAAAAAAACTTGCAAACACAGTGCTGCCATACGTACGTACGCGTATGCTAAATGAATACGGTGCTAATCCGATGATCGATGCCTCCAGGTTGAACGAGGACGAGATGTTTGCAGCTACTTACCTCGGTAGATAGCTTACTAGAAACCGTACGTACGGCAATCACAGTAGAACGACAGGCTGCCGATCTTGGCCACGAGAACCACTGGCCCGACTACCAGCACCGGCGCGCCGTCACCGCAGAGCCATGCCCGGGACGCATCACCGCCGAGGGCATCGTCCGCCGAGGAGCTGCCCAGAGAGGTAGAAGGGCTTTGCGCCGTCGCCTGGGAAGGAGCTGCCGCGGGTGCAGGGCGAGCCACGCCGCCGCAGGGGGTGCCATCTGCACGAGACGACGTTTGTGCAGGAGAAGGCTGCCGACCGGATGGGGAGGGCCGCCATGGCTGCGGTCGGGTGAGAACCGGTGCTCCTGCCGGCGTCGGGATGGGCGGATGCGTTACCGAACAAATCTCCTCTTGAGCGCCGCCGTCAGGAGCAATGCAAGAAGCAAAGCGTGTTTTTGTGGTGTGATTTTTGGATTGCGCCGGTGGAAGGAAAGAGAAAATTATGGGGAATTAAATCAATGCATGTGTATCAGTATGATGGGACCACCTAATTAAAGGCTAATTCCGAATTTGTTGCCAACGCACCTGAGCCAGCCTCGGCCTCGCCATTGGGTTGCGGTGGGTGTCGGGCTGCAGTTTTGGTCCGGCTACAAAATATAAAATTCTGTAGCTACCTATGGACTAATACTTTTATATATATATATATATATATATATATATATATATATATATATATATATATATATATATATATATATATAAAAAGTATTAATTCTCAGAGCTAGCTATTGGAAGTCTAGGGCTTCTAATAGTTACTAGTGAATTCATGACGCCCATGCGCGAGGAGATAAACCTAATATAAATAATAAGTACCGCATGTAATCGCATATTTAGATAGGATGTTCCTACGAGAAACAATATAGATAGTAAATGTTCAAACTTAGAGCTAAACATCATACGATCAATGCATGTGCTATGATGGCTATCTTGACCATCGAGGATAGGATAGTAGGGAAAAAGCCTAAAGAAGTCATCCGATGGGAAAAGGTAACGCCGACCAAGAACATCCGGAACAAAGACCTAGGCACCGTAAAGTAGAACGATTTAGAGCAAGTAAGCAACCCGCAAAGTAGCATCATGTAATTCAAATCAATGAGTTGCTTCTAAGTATTTTTTTTAAACCCGTGGTTGCCTCCGGTTATAAGAGAGAATGTAAGATTGTTGATGGAATGCAATTTTTATGGAAGAATCGTCATTCAGGATGGTAGTGAAAGGACACATCATAGTTTCGTGGGTAGACAACGTCAGGCGATGTCGTTAATAGCGAGGGCTCTTGTCTGAGTCGGGCCTCGGTGAGTATTGACGCCTCCGAAGCCCGCCCCTCGTAATCATAGTCATCCCCGAGGTGTCCGCTCAGTATTGGGACGGCGTTAAGCTCCTGTTCCTTTGAAAAGGCACGAATAATGTGAGGGATTCGTTTATTGAAATCTAATTTATTTATGTGCGTAGGTCAACGTGTACATCTCATCTCGGGTCTTCTTCACCTCCTCGGATCATATGCCCGTCACACCAAAACAGATTCAGCTATCAAGGATGAAGAGTAGGTTAGTTCGACTATTAATGGCAAGGTAGGGAGTTATCTTTGTTTGATATGGTAAGAGTCAAGCAAAGACTTGTGTCTATGGAAATTGAAGCGCTGCCTTCGAGAGAATGGTGGTTCATCTAGGGAAGGTTCCTCATCGAGCTGTGGTGCTTGTAAATAGAGATAGGTTCTCATTGTGACTTGAAGGTAATGTTTTGTACGCCGTTTTTTTTTTTCATACTTGTAGTGCTATGGTTCCATGGGTTGGAATAGAGTTTTTGCTTTGGGCATAGGCATGGACGCGGCACACTCCTTTTGAGTGGACTAATTGACAGGTCTGGATTTTGCAGTATGGACTGAGCAATGGTTCTAGCGCGGGCTTGTTGAAGGCGTGTGCTGGAACGCCAAAAATGTCGATGGTCACTGCAGTGTCCCAATGCACGGTTGTACCACCATATAGGTTGTTCCATGTCCCTAGAAGTGCATCGAGTTGGCGGGTATCGAGTCAGAGCTGCTTTGACCATGTCCCTCTTCGCAAGGGAACCGAACTCAACGACAAAGTCCTGTTTCGAACCTTGTTATGGTTAGAGGTATGGCCTGATAACCAAATTGGGTGTGTATAGCCTGGTGGATGTGGCCGGTTGTGATGGTGCCATCGTTCGGGCGCACATCGGTCACAATAACCGACTTTGTAAAGTGCTGTATATGGGTACTGACAACTCTAGTGACTGACGATGAAAATTGAACCAGGTGGCCCCACAGAAATGAAGTGAAAAAATGTTTGTGACAAACGGTGAAGGTATATGGGTAGGACGGTGTCCTGACATGGATCTGATGGGCTTATTTGTTGCTTGTAAACAGAGGAAAGGTCGCGTCATTTGACGTTCAAGAAATAAATACCCTAATCATAGATTGTGGTTGAGCGGGGACATACCATTTTCGGAGAGGGGTTTGTGGATTTCCCCGAGGATGTAGAGTTGAAACGCGCCGCCGCCGCCTGTCAGGGAAAAGAGGAACCAATGAATCGTATGTTGAGAAACGGAGAAGTTTGAAGTGAGAAAGGAAAAGAGTGGCGCTGCAAGTTGTTTCAACGAGCTGAGTGTGAGGTACCTGGTGGATCTCCGGAGATTGCCTGCGTCCGGACTCACGGGCTAGGGTTTTTTGGGTCATGGAGGCTGCATATATATTGTCTTGAGGAGCCTCCCACACCGTCGGATACTATGAGGAGCCGAGTGATGAAATCAAGCACAAAAACATGTAAGCAACCTTGATGAATCGGGCCGTAATCGTGCATGGAGCGTAAAGTTTTTATCTCGTATTCTCATCTTTCAATACAAAGCAATTTATAGGTCCATATATTATATGGGTCCGTCGGACACGATTCAATTTGTTTTATTGAACGCAAAATGGAGGCACGTGAATCTATCATGAAGTGCATAACGTCACCAAAAAGCGCCACACAAAGAACAAAATGTTTGTCTAAAGTGAATGTGCATACAACGTAGATGGAGGCTAAACTGCAGGTTCTAGCCTAATCGATTCTGGGTACATATATTACATAACCGTAAGCTGAAGTTACCGCCGATAGTAGCCGCCGAACAAAACGAATGCAAGGACCGAATACATTAGGCTCTATACACAGTGGTGTGTTCCCAATCAATAAAAGGATGAGCATAAAATTGATAAGCAAGCGGTGCCTACCCCCGGTAGGATTTCATCGCCCCCCACGAACAAGACGACGATAGGCCTAGCCTCATCCCCATTGTAGACACCTTGAGTGTTGAATGCAGTAGCTCTCTGTCCCCATAGAGTGATCTTTATCTCTGAGTAGCTGAGGTTAGGAGGACAGAGTTCTGTGTCAGACATCAAGGCTATGCACAATGGTAGAACAGGCAGCCTATATACAGGATATAAATTTTAGGAAGCTACCTTTTTATTTGTGGCTGGTGCAATATAATCTTCTCAGATCCAATAAAAATATCCATAAATAAATATAAGATAGCCAAGCAAAGAAAATGTTTTGGTCTAAATGTGACTCCTTCTGTTGGATGATAGAAAATAGTACTAAATAATATAACATTTGTTTTCTCTCTTGTGTTTCTTGGTTTAACCTCAAACTACTTGTATTGTAGTTGCACAAGGAACAGATAAATAGGAAGAAGCATAATACAATGGCATAGGTAAGAGATTCGAGATAAGAAATTCAGAGCTATCGTTTTTACGCTACTATGAAAATCTCAGTTCTTCCTATAGTCCTATCTATCTACTTAAGCAAAAATTCAGCTATAGCTAAGTCAAGGTTACACAAATACTACTAATAAAAAAAAACCAAAGAAACCAAGCTCGTCGCCCTTTCCTTCTCGAAGGTTTGGAAGTATTGGTGTATGATTGTCACAGAGAGCGTAATACCAGTTCCTAACCAATCGCAACCGTGACATCGGCCAGGATACCAATGCACCGATGCATACTCCACCAAATGCGCCGCAAAGGGATGTAACGGTTCCGTTCATACGCAAGTTTGACTCACGATGGTCCGGCATCATCATTTGTTGTTCCTGTAGAATATCCAAAGGTCAAGACTAAGAAATTACTTGTAAGCAACAAAATTGTATGTCTCATAAATTCGAGGGCTCAAGATGCAACTTGATTGCTAAAGCCGAATAAAGAAAGATGAAAGGCAAGCCTTTGCCGATTAGGATTAACTTGAGTAGTTCCAATATCTCTCGAAGCAAAATTTAAAAACATGGATCGAACATGTACTTGGGCCATATTGTCCTCATCAACCAAGTTTAAGAACATGGATCAAACAAGTATATTTCTCATTTTCAAGCATAATGACCTCAATCTTTTGGATTAGTCCCGCATAATTGAAAAGGGAGAGCTACTCTAGTTTTCTAACGACCCTACTATAGTCTCACAAGTACATATCAATCACTACAGATCAGAACCAACCCGCATGCCCGATGGATAGCGAGGGACTAAATTCTTTCACACTTTGATGGTTGCCTAAAGATAAAACTATCGGTTAGTAAATTCACCGGTAGAGATCCCGCTTTTGCCACGCATTAGACTTGCTACCTTAAATGTCCGTCTGCAGCCACTACCCCCGAAATAACCATCTTTAGATAATATCCGAAAGTTCATTACCAAAAATTCACGATTGCTAAAAAAGATAGGCATATCGTACTACTTGCATAGAGTAATCCGTATAACCATTTTTTATGGATAATTCCATGAATTAAGAATAAAATGAATAATGTCATGAACTCAATAGATACTTGATCATATGGAAATTTTTCGGGCGTGTGACGCCTTTGATAATGCCATAAACAAAAGTTGCAAGGTGTTGATGTATTCCAATCCAAGACACGAAATTGTTAATTCATGGAACATATCGAGAAAATATGGTTGGTTCATTCGTGTAACAAATCAAGGGAACCGATTATTGGCACACATGCTTTTGCCGCCGCATTCCCGATTATAACAAGCAATAGCACACATCACCTTTGCTTATACTGCACTTGCGCTTTGATCAATCTTTTATCAGCGGATGTGTCTGGGCGGGTCGCCGCTATGGTGATTAGCCACGAGACACCATCCATCGTGGCGTTGAGTCCCTAGTTGACGAGGGCGACGAGCATGACAGATCCACAATGATGTCCAAACCAAAACACCGAAATGAGATTTGGGAATTGGGGGAAAGTATTGGAATTGAGCGTAAACAAGCACTCATGAGAGGCCGGTAGTCCAAGGGAACCACGACCTTGCTCGGGCCGATGGACGAAGCCTCGTGAGGCCGGCATCCGCTCCCCGCCTGGTCGGGGTTTGGGCGAACGGGAGGCCGAGGGAGGCGGTGTGTCGAGGGCGCCGCCCCGTGCGGCACAGAGGGCGTGGCGGTGGCGGAGGAGGGGGGCATGGTGGGAGTCGGTGGGGAGGACAGCGGGCATCCGTCCCCATCGACGGCAAGCGGGGCCCATGGCGTCGTGTCCCCGACAACTCATGAGCTCCGACGACCGCAGTTCGGCTTCCACCGCCCGCGCCTTCACAGCCTCGACCTCCGCTTCCCCGGCGACCTTAGCGGCGCCACCCACACCTCTCCTCAGCATCCCAGCGGCCATGAAGCCTGTCTCCGGCTGCACCCCGAGACCGTCCGCCCGACGAGCCACACCCCGTGGTTGTGACGAGGCGAGATGTGCCCCGGCGGCACAGACTCCCTTTCTCGAGCGGCGGGGCGGCGGCCCTGTCGTCCTCCAGCGGACGGCGCCGGCGTATGGTCGGCTGGCCGGCGGTCGCCGTGACCAGAACCCTAACCCTAACTGCGAGAGAGAGAGAAGGGAGGGGCACTTGCGCCGCCGCCGCCAAGGCCGCCCGCGCCGGGTCGCCCGCCGTGCCGCCACTGATCTGTGCCGCCGCCAGCGCCCACTGCCAGGCCGCGCCCGCGCGCCGGCCGCCCGGCTAGGGCCGCCGCACAACCGCCGCCCCGCTAGGGAGCCGCGTGAGGCGGGAGGCGCCGGCTGCGGGCGGCGCTCCGAGACGCCGCCACGCATCGGGAGAAGACGGAGAGCGAAAGGCGTTTAGTTTTTTTACCGTGAGGAGAGGTCAGATATATTTGGTAGGGCCGGCGGGGTGTTATTGCAAAGGCACATAGTACAGGGGTCCGTTTGAAAGAAATCCAATCATAGTTACCGTGGGAGGAGGGGTGAAGCTGGCCGAATATGATTTCATACAAACAGAGGACTCTTTGCAAAAAACGGACCAATCACAGATTCGGGACGACGTGGGCGCCGTGGACCGCCGAGATGCTCCACACCAAATATTACTTTTAAATTGGAAGCCCTAGCCACCTAGCCACCCACCCACTCAGCACAACCAGTCAGCCAATCACAGCGCACGTGCTGACACACGCAGGTGGGGGATCATTTCAAATCTCAGGTCAGAATGCATACAAACGTTTTTTTTGTTGCGACGATGCATAAAAATCAATAGACGAGGTAATCAAAACCAGTTCTGCGATGCATAAAAATCTCTTCGCGAGCTGGTTGTTCCACCTGACAAAGGCTGACGCAGGCTGACACAGGCTGACACATGCTGACATGCATGCATCCACTCGACTTTCCTCCGTTTTTTCACGATAATTCCTCAACGAAGCATCCGATTCAAAAACGGTTTTCACCATTGAACTCCTGATAGTTTTGTGCACGATTCAAGCACCATTGTGAATATTTTTTCAAAAAAAATTTTGAAATTCAAAATTTTGTGCACGAGCATAAAGAGTTTACGTTATCGGTCTCTGCATACAAACTTGTGTGCGAGTGTATAGTAACATGATAGGTGCTAATTGGATGCATATATTCACTAGTCCGAATGCATATGCATACAAAAGTTTCAAGCGTCGATGTTGCAAAGAAATTAGAAGTTGAGATGCATATATACACTTTCGTCTGGATGCATATAACACATGCAGACAAATCATCTTCTCCGAATTTGAATTTTGGATCATGTCTCATTATTACACTCGTTAAGAGGTGCTCTCGTCTTCTCCAAAATTTTGAATTTCAGATTTGAATCATGCCATATAAGAGCTGATTGAATGCATATATTCAATAGTCCGGGTGCATATAAATATTTTAGCATCGACGTTGCATAGAAAATTAGTGGTAGGGATGCATATATTCGATAGTCCGGGTGCATATAAAACATAAAGGCATATCTTCTCTAGAATGTTTATAACACTGGTCACAAATCAGCAACTTCGAGTATACAAGGATAAGACCAAAAAATCAACTGAAATGAAAATCAAATAAACAGCCCGCGCAAAAATGCATATCACAGTTTACAGCCATGCATACAAACTTGGGGTGTGGTTATCAAAGTTACATTTTAGCCATGCATACAAACGCATGTACATAAAGTATACAAAACACTAAAAACATAAAAAAAAATGAAGATAACATTGTTGTTGTTGCCGGAGCAGCTGGGGACGTGGTCGGGCTCGCCGATCGTGGAGAGCCCCATCGCGACGCCCGCGGGTTGGCGTCCCAACGCCCACCATGCTTCGTCGTCGTCTCCCCTTCACGCCCACACCGCATGCATATGAATCAGAAAAAATAACAGAGGATGTGTCAAACATTATGATCCATCATCCGTGAAGCATAAAATTACGGTGTAGGTGCATACAAGTCTAAAAAATTATTTCGACGCATAAAAGGATACAATTCCTATGCATACAACGACAATAATTCGATGCATAAATATTAAGGTTTCAATCTTCAAGCGCCTCTAACCCCAAATCAGAAGGATAAAAGGAATCTGTTGATTAGAAAACAGAGTATGGATAAACTAATACGGAGCATCCATGAAGCATAAAAATTATGGTGTAGGTGCATACAAGTCTAAAAAAATTAATTCGAAGCATAAAAGGATCCAATTCCTATGCATACAACGACAATAATTCGATGCATAAATATTAAGGTTTCAATCTTCAAGTGTCTCTAACCCCAAATCAGAAGCATAAAAGGAATCTGTTGGTTAGAAAACAGAATATGGATAAACTAATATGGAGCATCCATGAAGCATAAAAATTACGGTGTAGGTGCATACAAGTCTAAAAAAATTAATCCGAAGCATAAAAGGATCCAATTCCTATGCATACAACGACAATAATTCGATGCATAAATATTAAGGTTTCAATCTTTAAGTGCCTCTAACCCCAAATCAGAAGCATAAAAAAGGAATCTATTGATTAGAAAGCAGAATATGGATAAACTAATATGGAGCATCCATGAAGCATAAAAAAATTACGGTGTAGGTGCATACAAGTCTAAAAAATTAATCCGAAGCATAAAAGGATCCAATTCCTATGCATACAACGACGATAATTCGATGCATAAATATTAAGGTTTCAATCTTTAAGTGTCTCTAACCCCAAATCAGAAGCATAAAAAGGAATCTATTAATTAGAAAGCAGAATATGGATAAACATTTGAAGGTTTTTTATGCATCACAAACCTAATTATTTTTGCTGAGAAACATAGAACTAGTGACCAACATCATTGCAAACAATCAAATTCACCATTTGGAGAGAATATTTTATCTAAAAAAAAACGAAATCTCAGCATCACCGCCCATTCGTAGTAGGAGTTGAATATGGAGAGGAGATGAAATCTCGTCCAAAGATGAAATCTCCACACGTTTCAACTTGAAACGAAAAAAATCCAACACACGCACCTCAAGCAGCCACTAATCCATGCGGAGGGGGATGCAGGAAGCACTAAACTAATGTATGTACAGTAAAGCAGTAAATGCAATCGAAACGAATAGTCCCCGTAATCCAAAGGTGCTGCTCACCTCAGAATTTTGGCGACCCGATTGGCCACCACGCCTCCTGCCTCCTTGCTTGCTGGCAGGCATCCAGCGCCGCCGGTGACTGCTCCTGCACATGAATCTGCCCCCACCGTCCATGAATCTGCCTCCACCGCCCATGGATTTGTGAAAGAGACCAATTGAATAAAAGAAGAAAAAAAAATGACAGCAGGGGACTCGCCTGGATCCTGGGCAGCGCAACCACATGGTGCCGCGTGCGTGCAGGAGACAGGAAACCGGGATCGACGAGATGGAGAGATGGATGTTGGTAACCGGGTGAGCCGCATGCCTGATGGGAGCTCACCGAAGCCGCGGATCCAGACAGGGGCGTCGTGGCTACTAGAGGACGCGTCGTCGTCGCCCGATCCAGCCCCATGCCGAGCGGAGAAGTGCGAGGCCGCGCCGAGAAAAGCACAGGCTGCGAGAGGGAGCGCCATCCAGAGGAGGGGCGTCGCGCACGCGTTGTCAGTGGCTCCACATCTGCGGCTTGGCCGGGGAGGCCGGATCCATGCTGCCGGCCCGCGCGCCCACCCGCCGAGGACGGAGCTGTGGGTCGGCATGGGAGGGTCGGGCATGCCGCCGCCGGGTGTGAAGCCGATCCAGTTTTTTTTTTTTTGAAATCTGCCGGGCGTGGGTGGGATTGCGGCTGGTATGGATGGGGTTGGGAATTAGGGTTTCAACCATTTATATATGGCCCGGGTTGGTGGGCTGGTGGGCCAGTGGCTGGGCTGGGGAAGCTGGTTTGGTGCAACCAGGTAGCTGCAAGTTTGGTTCAGGCTTCCCTTAACTATCGGGCCCCGAACACATATAGCATCCCTATATATATATACATATATATATATATATATATATATAGGATGCACTATTAGGAGCCCCGGGCTACCAATAATAATTGGGAGCCCCAACTGCACCCACCCACCAAACCAGGCGCGCACGTGGGCGGGTTCCTGCACTGACATTCGTAGACGGTCACAGACCCACCCTATGGGTGGTACCCGGATCAACCTTTTCCAAATCGTAGACCCACCCTGCGGGTGGTACCCAGATCAACCTTTTCCAGATTTAGTCAGACACCACTTTCATCAGGACCTAGAATTGGTACTTAAAATCTATTTGCAATACTGCATAGAAAACTGATGATGCACCATCAATGCATGTAATGCTTCGACTGGATCAACCTTTTCCATATCTGGTCGGACACCACTTTCATCAGGGCCTAGATTGGTGCATAAAATCTATTTGCAATGCTGCACAAAAAACTGATGATCCACCATCAATGCATGTAATGCTTCGATTAGATCACATAACTACTTATTGCTCCTTCACACCTTGCACCTGCTTGGTATATAAACTTGACCTACTTCACATGTATAACCCACGACAAAAAACACATACATGTAGTTCTGCGGTCAATAATTGGGCAGGGTGAAGGAACAAAATTGCAAACAAAAGAAAGTGATTAATAGATATATAGAGAAGGTCCAACAATATCAAAAAAAATGAAGATCAAGCCAGAATAATTAAGTTCCAGCAGCCAGACTGTTAGCAAATGACGTTTCTGGATATAAGATCATTTGTTATATACACATCACTTGTTACAAGCTTCCCAAAATATAGAAGGATCAAGAAAATAAGGTCTAACAGTCCAACTACCTAGATACATTATACACAGAAGATCATCTACCTCGAACATCAAAGCCCAGTTAAGCCAAAAAGCAACATCAACACGTGGTCCTTTAGTATCTCCACTATTACATGCAACCAACAAAAACTGGCGCCGCCCAGAAATGTGTATTGTGTATCCAGCTATTGGGCACAACCTCTCAATATCTTCTGGGAGTATTTTTACGCTCATTGGACTCGTGGAAGATGATGTATTGGAGCACATCATCCCTCAACTCCATGGCTGAGGCCTACAATGAAAACACATGAGAAAAACACAGATCAACATGGGCATCATTACTAGGTATTGCATATAAATGTGTTTTAGCAAAGTAAAGAGATGTCGCCCAGCTATGTATATAATCCTTCCAACAGAATCTATCATGAGTTACCAATGTTTGGAAAAAAAAAATGTTACAAGAATTCATCTAAAGTGTGTTACCTAAGAGCGATCACCTACAAAGTAACAAGCTTTTTCTATATGAACACTACTTATAAATGTCCTCCAATGCTAAATAGAAACATACAAGCTATTACATGGGTTGGCATAAAATTTGAATCCTATAGCCTTATTCCTCACACAAAAAAATGTTTAAACATGGCATAGAAATTATCCTTGCCATAGCTAGACCCTCTTTGCTCAGTGTATTTTATTAAATCATAAATAATTTGAATAAGCTAATAACATCTCGCAAAAAATAGCATATCACAAAAGCGCAATATAAACCTATGGACTATGGTAAATCCTGAATAATATCTCGCATACACATAATTTACAAGCCAGGATACAATAAACATGGATGGATAGCTTAGGAGAGAGAACTCATGATCAAGAAAAAGACGTTAATTGATTTACGCACGGCACATACAACTAACCTCATATTGGTTCAAATCGCATGGAACATGTGAATACATGAAGAAATAATTTTTGAACAGGCTAAAAACACATCACAAGAAGCATACAAGTTATAACTCGCTTGGCATAAAAGTTTGAAACTTATGGCCACAAATCCTCACCGTGAGCAATCGCAACATCCATCAAGAGAGGTGGCCGAGCTGCGGTCACTCCTTGGAGGCTTGAACCTCGAGTACAAGCATGCTCCCTCTAAACCTTGCATAGAAAATTTGCTTGCTTGTCATTCAGTTGTATGGAAAATCAACATGAGCATGAACTACCTTTGCATCTACCTAAACTGCATATAAACCTTGTTAGATTATCGCAGACACATACATGCCTGTACCTAGACTGCATAGAAACCTTGTTGCTAGATTCTCGGACTAGCAGCCACCTACCGCATCCAAATGAGTAGAATTTAATTTCTATGCTCCAAAAACATCCACAAAATTAGATATTTGTACACAAGAAGCATAAAAATTCTGAACATATCCATCACAAAATAGGTGGCAGTAACTGTTGTCTTGCCACACATTATGGCTACCCAAAATTAAAAGCATAAAAACCAGGAACAATTTATTATGCATACTAATCAACAAACAAATTCCGACCACTTATTGCATAAAAAGGAAAATAGATCACTGCTAGGCTATGAATATTACATAAAAACATTTAAATTTCTATGCATTCACAAATTAATATTTCAATTCAATTTCTATGGATCCAAATTAAGATTGAAACATAATTTTTATGACCAAAGTAGCAACAAAAATAACCCAGGTTGCTTTGCATCCAAATAAGTTTCAACAGTAAATAGCAACACAAATCAGGACAGCAGGCTGCTATTAAAAATACCACAGTAGCATCAATGCACTAACTCAGATTAGCATATTTACTTCAGTCCTCACCTGGCTGCTTGAGTAAGCGCCACCCATGTCACCGGTGGCCTGAGGAAGACGTTCGCCGCTAAAGCAGGAACGCATACATTACATACAAGCACAAAATTCCATCTCGATCACCAGCGTACAATAACAACAGTCATAATTTAAGCGAGCCCATGCAGCCACACACCTGTGTTCCAGTGGGCCCCGTTGAGGAACAACGTCGCGCTGTCAGGCTGGAGCAGAACACGCAGTACGCCACTAATGAGCACCCCCTGCCTGCCGACAAGCCACAACACCAGTAGTGTCGGCTGCGCCCCCGGCAGCACCTCCTGGAGCCGGTAGAAAAGCATATAAGGCTTAAATAAAAAAAAACTACATTAGAATGCATAGCAATGTTATAGTTTAGTAATGCATAGACACATGGTCATAATAAGCATAAAAAATTTAACACACAAGGTTTGTATGCTGCCTGGCATTCGAACAAGCTAATACCACATCACAGGAAAGCATACAAGCTATAACACGATATGCATAAAAGGTCGTGAAGAAATTATGTAGAAACCTATTTCTGAAATTATTTTCAACTATGTTAATGCAAAAATCACAGCCAGAAAATCTAGCAGACAGAGGTCGTGAAGAACAACAATAGTAAGTAGAAGCTAGCAAGCAATGGTCTAATGATTTTTATGTCTAACGACTCAACTCTTATGCATCGAATATTCTAATAATTTTAGAAAATAATAAATTTCTATGCATCGAAAACTTGCTATTAATTTTAATTTCTTTAATTTGTATGCATATACAAACCAAAAATAAAGACTTCAATTACTAATAAATTTTGATGCATAGAAAACTTGCTAATAAATTTCTTTTAATTTCATTGCACATCATATGAAGGAAAAACATAAAAATCCAAGGTGCTGGGGCATAGGCAAGCAAGATGCAATATTGCTCTACATGGCTGGGAACAAAGATGCTACCATAATAAGCTCAATAGTATCCATTGCTCTCTTATTGCTAACTAGTATTTTCCGATTCAATTAAAAATAAAGAACAAAACTTTATAACTACAAGTGTTTCAAATATTCATAATCATTAGCTGAAAACAAACTGGAAATACACAAGCATGTCGTATAGCTCTACCCTGAAGAATGGCACAGCTGCTCGCGTCATGTCTTCACTTGAGGAATCATCCATAGAAGGATGCAAAGTAAGGAGCCACTTCTTCGACGGGGCTAGTGAATCAATCTGCTAAAAGAATATCAGATTAAATTGGGATTGGGAACATATTAATCCACAAATATCTAATGCAGTAGAAGCACTAAGCATGGAGAATTTTTTATAGAGAAAAACAATTAATATGTCTGTACACATCTTAATTATGCGCATCAAGTTATCTATACCTACTAATAAAGAGAGAAAATTTCCGCCAAAAATTTTCTTCCACCTTTTTTCTTTTTCACCTTTTTTTCCGTATCCGTATAGGGCTGAGATTTCCAACGCATACATGACATGTTACACACAAACGCCCGCCCCGTATACGAATCACAGCCGAAACGTGATCTCCGTGAGTTCGTGTCCCAAACCAATTCCAAAAGCAAAGAAAAGCACATAAACGCCCATAATTAGAGGCACACAAACAATAATTGATTCATAAATTTCCGTATGCAAAACTTTTCCAAATCGAGTATGCAATGGATCGAACAAAACAATATAAAAGCAGAGCCACAATCGCGTGTAATGAAAGCAACGGGTCGATGCTTGGCACATGTTCTAACGACGCCGAAGAGCAAAGAGGATGGAGAAAGAGAGATGAATTTGCTTGCATTGTTTGCTTCAACGCCGAGGAACGCCGGCGGCAATCGGTGACCGGCATGGATTGAAGCAAATGACAGCACCGACCGCAGCGTGGCGTAGGAGCTAGAGCTAGGCGGCGGAGCTCGATCTGCTGCGGCGATGCGGCGTGGCGCCGAGATGGAGCTCAGCGGGCGGCGGCGCGGCGTGTCCTCTACGTCATGCGATGGTCGAAACCTAAACGGTAGTCAAATGGGCCTTGGCCCGACGTTGCAGCCCAAAATGAATATGACTTATACATCTTTTATACGTCACGGAGAAAACAGAAAAAAGAAACACAAAAAGGTCAAGATTAAGACCTACTTTAGAAAGGATAAAAAAAGACCTACTTTAGAACAGCCAAGTAAAATAAATTGTGATAATTGCTGCAACGCACGCAGTATGTTTGCTATGTCTTGATATTTAATTGAAATAAGGATGGCTCAACTAAAATGAAATAAAATAGCTAGGTTTAAGTGATCGCACAATAATATCCACCATTGTATATATAGACATGTTTGCTATTAGTATCTAACACGTACGCCCCGGTGCAACGCACGGGCATGTTTTGCTAGTAAAGATTAAAAGAAGAAATGAAGAACTGATGATCATACGCACACACCATGCACAACGTTCCTGACAAAAGCCCAAGCACGTTCATTCAGTACTCGACGGCCCTCCTGAAAACCACCAGGGGCCTCTTGACTGACAGCAGCAATATCTGCACGAGCAGGGACACGTCCGCCTCTGCCACCGCTCGGCAACCTCGGTGCCCATGGTGCAGTCGACGGTGTCATTGTCGGTGGCCTTGAAGGGCCACAGTAGGTGCAGCAGAGCGGCGCGCTGCATTGATTTGAGAAATTTTTTACAATAATTGGGGGAAAATTCGATGACTCACATCGACCGAGAGCAACCGATCCGACGGCAATAAAGATAGGAGGCAATGGGAGGCAAAGACACGAAGGCAAAAATTGCCTCCTGTTGTGTCTATGACGGTGGGCCATAGAGGCAAAAATCGCCTTTCGTTGCCTCCCACAAATGTAGGGATTAAAACCGGGCGGTAATTGCATTTTTGTAATTCATTTTTTTATCAAGGACAAAACGGTAACTTCATAAGTGCCAAAATATCGTTTTGAGTAGTATAGTTAGCGTAGATAATATAAGTCATATAGTTAGATGGATAACTTTTTTTCAAAAAAAAAAAATACTGCTCTAGTGTTCTAGGGTTCGTTCGTCCGTCAAGTCTCCGCCGCCGGTTGGTCGCGGATCGCGCGGCTCTCGCCGCAAATCACCGGCGCCTCGAAGGCCTCTCAATGCCAAGAGTGGAGGGAAGGCAGGCACTCGAGACATCGCTCTCGGACATGGCCAGCCTATTCGACTCGCCGCCCCGGCGGGCGGGCGATCGGTCGCCGCCGACCGGAGGAGTCGCTTCCGCAAAGAAGATGCGCTCGCCGCCGCAAGGAGTCGGTCCATGTCGCGCCGCGACGGCCGCCCAGACGGGCGCCTCGTGGTCGAGGCCGCGGGCGTGAGACGCGCGGGTACTTCCACGAAGCGCCAGGGCGGCACCTCCATGCCGCCGCCCCCCCTCTGCGTATCCACTCTTCCATGGGCCACAAACGCCGCCGTCCGTGTTCGCTTTCACAGTTCTCGAAGAATGGAATTTTGTCTTCATGCCTTCAAACCGCTTGGTGGAATGCCGTCGATCGAGTTTGGCCGATGTTCAAATAGCGTATGCGGATATTCAAGCCCGTTTGTTTCGCTAGCTGTTGCATCGAGAATTCTCGCTATTCACTTCACCTTATCATGCATTGCCCTTGGTATATGTGATTGTCCAGGCATGTCGTGATTTGTAGTTATCTTCGTAAAAAGTGTTGTTATATGTTAACTCGCTTAGCTCACATCTAGTTCCCCGGTTAAACAGCCATGGGAAAAGCAAGGTCAAGGAAGTTCGCATGGGATTTGAAATCACCACAAAGGGAACCCCGACGTGTTTAGAACGAAGTTCAGCATGATGGCACCAACAACGCCATGTAATCGGCCTATGGCTAGTGTTAAGCAATATGACCCTCAAGATATTAGCTCGCCGTCCCCGTTGACAAGCGGGTAGTTTCCGTCGCTTGTTAATTTGCTATGTACTAGAAGCTAAATATCCATCCAAGTTGTGTTTGTTTACATGCATATACTCTTCCCGCACAATTATGGACAGCTCAAAGGACTAGCAAAATGACGATTCGGACGTGGCTCGCTTCGGTTGGTCTCCTCGGGATCCTACTTATGGTCGACAGCCATCCAGATATTACCAACAGCAGCTGCCCACGAGTATTTTAATACATACATTGCATTTGTTTACGTAACATAGTCGAGTATCGAGAGATTTATTCAAGTATAATGAGTAGTACATATCTTTGTGCAAAGTGAGATCATGTGAAGAAAGATGTCGATCACAAGGAACATGATGTAGAGGAATTTTTGGTCGATGAAAACTGTCACGCGTTTTGTTTTTCTTCTTACGAAATAGCTTGCGGCCGCAGCTATATCCAACGACGGAGTGTGATGCCCCGCCTGGGGCGGCGGTGTTGTTATGACAGGCATCGAGAATTTAGCCCCCTGAATGAACCTTTTGAAACGAGTTTTTGTTTGCCCGAGTTTTGATGTGCCATGGATATTACCGTCATGACTTGGGTTCGGACTTCGAACGCAGTAGTGGTAACTTGTAACATCCGGAACAAGTTGTACGTTGAGACTATATATACCGATGTTTCGGTACACAATCTTGATAGGGCATATTGCGTGACTATATATTGGCCAAATGCACCGATAAAGCGCCAAATGCGTGACTATATATTGGCCCTAAGTATTAAATCTTGCCAAGGTCTTCGACCTTCCTTTTGAAATTCCCTATTGTCTTAGTCAAAATGCATCAATTGATGTATGCATGAAGAATAAAAACTTAATGCATCAATTCAAGTAATTGACTAACTCTTCTTCTCGACCGAAACAAAAGCTACCAGATTTCAGATTTCTTCAGACCCAAACAATTCCTTTTATTCCAAATTGTAGGTCGTTTTGGCTTTTCTAAATGCATTTCTTTCGCTATGCATCTAGACATAGTGTATATAACTAGGTGCATATTAAAAGCAAAGTGTATCTAGAAAAGCCAAAATGAACTATAATTTGGAACGGAGGGAGTACCCTATTAAAATTTCAGATGATTTAGAGATACTGGTGATACACATATCTCACATGTGGCGACATCTCTCACAAATCACATTGGTCGTGAGCCATGTATGCCTTTAAGAGGATGTGCACCACCACTTTATCGTAATCAATTGAAACTTTTTTTCTCATGACTATATAGCAAAATGGTGTGTCCATGCAAGTTTTTAGATTTTTCTAGCTAGATTAGGGTATTTTAACATTTATTTTTTAGTAAATCAACAAATAATTACAATAATAGGTAAACTTGCTTCTCAAAATTGCACGAGATGCACACAACATCGTAGTTTGGATCCATAAACACCCTAGTAAAGTTTCGTGATGCTTGCCGATAGTGGTAGTATGCATCCTAGTGAAGCATACATGTCTTACATATACTCAATGTGACTAAGTGAGATATGTAGTTGAATATGTGGGATTTGTAGTTTCACCTTCACAAAGTCATTAGAATATTATTGCCATTCTCACACACTAACAAGTCCAAAAAAAAAGGGAAATAAAATAGAAATAGCAAATAGTAAAAAAGCAAACGGAATAAAAACCAAAAATTAGCTCCCACAGGTTTTGAAACAGTAGCGGTGGGCTAAACTCGGGAAGAGTTACCATCGCACTAGTGCAGTATTTTAGTTATGGGAGAGGGATAATATTTTCCAATATCTTAGGAATAGTTCGTCAAAAGCCCTCTCCTCGCTTGGGCCGAAGACCAGCAGGCAGCAGCCCATCAGCGATAACAGGGCCAGCGCCCCTGTGCTGCGCCCCTGCCGATTAGCGTGCTTAATGACTTGGTTACCCTTTCAAATGAAAAAAAAATTTAGAGAAGGCAATGAGAGGCAATGGTAGGCAAAATCAAGTATGTAAAAGGGCTCTTGATTTGAATAACAAAAAGGAATAGAAATTGATTTGGATTTATACTAACCTGCAAAACAAGCAAGGTGCCCAGGTGAGAGACGTCTGCACGGATTTGAGCATAAACAGGTTCAATCAAAACCGCATAGAAAATTCATTGCACATCACATTATCTTGAACCAGCTTGCATCAAAAAAAAGAAGAAAAAAAATTAGAACACCCCCTTGCCTCAGCTCGATGAGGACCAACCTGCTAGTGACCGTGATGTACAGAGCCTGCACTTGCTGCAGCCACCCTAGCTGCTCACCAATCAGGTTGGATGCATCAGACGCTAACTGAGGATTTTTCACGGTTGTTACTGAGGACGAACGAAGTGGCACTGCCGTCCTGGTGATGAATAAGCTGCAGCAGCCATGCATAGTGCTCCATACATCCAGGGTAGGGGCGGAGGAAAGTGTCGTGGGGATGACGAGGCTGCAAGCCGCCACCTCTAGCAGAAAAACATATTTTAGTATACACCAAAATCAGAAATGTGAACAATTTTTTGCAGGCATAAAAATCTACTTATACAAGGCAAACAAGGCACAAAAAGTTTCAATCGAACCTTTGATTAGATAGAAATCTATTCAAATTCTATGCATTCAAATAACAGATTTCAATTTCCACATTCATATGAAATCAGAAAAAAGAGAGGATTCAGTACGACCATCACCTTGCAGCCTGGGCTGTGAAGAATGCAAGGCATCAGGCTAAAAAATGACGGTTGATCCAACAGGGAGGAAGCTGGTTCTCCCTAGTCATCACTGGAGGAGGAAGCCGGCGTTGGGGAGAGGTTGGAGCACTGCCAGGCACTGGGATCTGAGGGAGGGCGGCCTCCTGCATGCTGTTGACCGGATCTGAGGAAGGGAGAGGGCACCATCGTGGGAGCCGACGCGGATGGTGCCTACATCCGGCCGACGAAGAAGAGTGGATGCGCGTGGCGGCCGCTTCCGGTCATGGACGTGGTGGGCAAGTACCGTTGGATCCGTCGGGGTGGAGGGGAGCCGCCACCGTGGTGCGCATCGTGCGCGGGCGTCGAGGGAGGCCGCCGTCATCGTCGATCGAGGGCCTCACCCACGCCGCCGCTATTGGTGAGGGAGAAGCGAGGGCTGTGGTGAACACGAGGTCGATCCGGGAGATAGAACGCCTTCTACGGTCGCCATGTGCGCCGGGCGGACCACGCGGCCGTCCGGAGGCCGCCCGAGCGCCAAGGGGCGGACCACGCAGCCGCCGGGGGTCGCCAAACATGGTGGGGGGCGCGGGCCTGCGCCGCCTCCGCTGCTCGAGGTCCCGGCCGCCCACCATGGGTCGCCGAGGGCGCGAGGGTGCGCACCCCGCTCGGGGAGGGTCGGGGCCACGCCGTTGGGGGAGGGTCGAGCCACGCCGTCCGCCGTCATGAGGAGGGTGGGGATGGACGCCGCCGCCAGAACCATCCGATTTGAATCTACCGGGTGGGAGTGGATGGGGCGAGTGGATTAGGGTTTAGGAGAATATATACGGTCCAAGAAGGTTGGGCCTGGTGGGCCGGTGGGCTAGAAGGCGGTTTGGTGCAACCGGTACTCGCAGTTTGGATGGGGGCTTCCCTAGTCATTGGAAGCCCTATGCTCCTAATAACATATATATATATATATATATATATATATATATATATATATATATATATATATATATATATATATATATATATATATATATATATATATACACACGTATATATATATATATATATACATCGTGTATATATATATATACACGTATATATATATATATATACGTATATATATATATACGTATATATATATACGTATATATATATATATACATATATATATATATATGTATATATATATGTATATATGTATAGATATATGTATATATATATGTATATATGTATATCTATATATATATATATATATATATATATATATATATATATATATACCTATATATATATATATATATATATATATATATATATAGGTATATATATATATATATATATATATATATACCTATATACAGGTTAACATCTCAGCACCATGAAACTAAATTACAAGGGGTAGCAGCAATAAGGCTTACATCTTCCAGTCCAGTGAAAGGCCTGGACAAAGACTGCGCTCACGTAGACGGTAATGAAAATCTGAAAATTTCCACCTGCAGTGCTCGGTTCCAATGACATACACAAGGCTTCCTGAAGAAAGTGAAACTTGTTAAAGTGTGAATGTAAATGAACAAGATTGGAAGAACTATCTCTTTCATTGATCTCTAATATATTTATACAAGTGAAGGGGTGTCACAAAGGGACATTTATCGTTCCCAAAGGACATGCCCTTTGGGAGTAAAACTATCTAATCCTATCCACTAATATTGTACTTGATGGATGAGATCGCTTCATGAATAGGCGTATGCGAAGGGGTGTCCGCTGAGAGACACCGTTTCATAACACTCCCCTCGATCGAATCTTTCTTGAGATCAATGCAAAAGAAGCTAGATTCCTCGAAAAACCCAATGGGAAAAATCTAGGAATATATGGATATGCCACAAAAACTCCTTTAAACCTTATCGAAAAATAAGGAGAAAATAACATATTTGTTTGTGATTTAAATAAATCACTATGTCATTGGTATCCCAACTAAAACCCCAAAGGGGAAAAAAATATTGAGATATGACATAAAGATAACTCCCCAAAAAACGTTTTAGGAAAAAAAATATGGGGAGCAATATAAAAGTGATATGTTGCTAAAACTCCCTGTAAAAAACCCGATTGGGAAAAATAGGAGAAAATATGACAACATATTATTGGTATTGCCTCTAGATAACTCACATGAAAAACCTTTTCAAGGAAAAATCATATATGAGTTGTGAGGGCATGTATCTTTGATATTTCCCATAAAAACCCCAAAGTGGGGAAAAATAGAAAATATGACACATGCTTATGTTAATATTACCTCATTAAAAACTTTCACAAGAAACCTTGTGAGTAAAACTTATGAAAGAAAAAAGAGTATAATATGATGTCTGGTATAGGTCAACATCTAAGAGATGTCTCCCCCGATTCTTGCAAATTTTGAAGTCATGACATGACTTGATTTGCAAGACGTTTATTTCCCACTTTCATGGGAATAAAATGACTTAGGGGCAATGTACTAGTGACATTATTCTTATGATGTAACCTATTTGCATCCATATAACACAAGTGAATTATCTTAATAGATAATTGTAGGTGATTCAATCGAATCAATGCCACATGACTGTTGTATGTGGTTAATCATTCTCGTGAAGCTATGCACATGCATGTGATGCCTCAAATGGAGCAATAATTTCGAATGATTAGTAGAGGTCACAATCGAGTCCGCTTTAGAAGACTTCATGAAATAGTTGTACCTCCATGTAAGAATACAAAACCATGTTTGGAATTGATCATAAAGGGGACCCGTATAAGTAACGGTATCTATATATCCAATCATATTGGGATCATGATTTCTCTTAAAGAGTGAACTAAGATCCTTTGTGTCACGGAGATATCCGGAAGATATGCTTCTCTCCATTCAATGATGATTGAGATGGATTTGCACTATGCCTAACTAGTATAGTCATTGCAAATGCAATATCGAGCCCGATGCAATTTGTAAGATACATAAGTGCTCCAATGACACCGTAACACCCCGCCTCCAAAGCCGCACCGCACAACCCTTCCGAGGGCGCCGCACGCCGCACACATAGCACCTTGCTTACACTTTCGCCCCTCGCCGTGTAAAAGGGTTAACCCGAAGGTGATATGGCTGGAAGGCAAAGGCTTATAAGTTGGCTCCACCCTTGCTCAACTAGCAAGGTGGTACTAGCATGTGCACTCAAAGACTCATAGGCCACTCATGGGCCACATCCAAATTGGGCCGGGTGTCACGCATACACTAAGATATGGGAATCTCAGTCCCAATATCTTTTCTCTAATATCCCGTGGTCTAAATGGATCCTCTATTTCTAGAGAACCAATAACCATTGGGATTTTGTTATGATATGATTGGTCCATATATATTGAATTTCTTCAATATTTTCTAAATATAGGCTCATTGATGCACTAAAATCCTTGAAGGACGGTGCACAAGTTGTAAGCCCTGTTTGGTCTTACCCAAATCCTCCATCTCCGCCATATGATGGAAATTGTATATTAAATTATACACTATGTATGTTGCGATTTGTATTTGATTCAAAATGTGAAGTCTATTGGGACTTATACGCTCAAATCTATTCAAATTTGTTCGACCGGCCGATTATTGGATTTGGAAACTTAATTTTCACACATACCATGGGGTATGCCATGCTAGGTCTCTCTTGGCAAAAAACCGTATGCTACAAGCTCTTATTGCTCATCACCATGTTTCTCAAAAGAAACTATGTGAGAGAAGATATTATTATGGTAATACTTCTCATCATTGAACAAGAGCAATTCTCCTTAATTGCCACCTTTTAGTTTGACCAAATTAGAGTGTGAAGACACTCGCCTAGGACTTTGGGTCGATCTAGTAAGGTAAAAGACAATCTTTGAGGAGTATATGTCGCGACAATTTGTAGTCTTTAAATGATTGATTCGTTGTTTGGAACCAACTTAGCAAGTGAAAATATTAAACCTTTTGGACTCCTAGTCATTTCCCCATATGGAGTCAAGTCGCTCCAATGTCCCTAGATCGAATTTGGGTGCACCATTGATCCGGGTTGTGGATTTGGTCCTAGTGTTGGATTTTATCCACTATTGGGTGTCTACCGACTTGAGGTTGGCTTGGATTTACTGATTTGGAGGATTTAGTCCTCGATATACTCGAATGCTTACTTGGAGCATTATCCTTCGTGAGCGTCGTATTTCTCCCCCTCTTCTTTGGAAGTGGGAGTTGAATGGTTTTATTTTGGTACCTCCATTCTTTCGGGCGCATTATGAGCGTGGATAAGAGGATTTTATGACACCCTTATTATCGAGAAATGATTATGGCGCATTCTTTGCACTATGATGCAAATTTAAGATATTCTAAACAATAAGGTTTAGATTATTTGGTACGTGGACGTGAGGATTGCTCTTTTGATTCTTAGCATTCTTTGTGTGGTATAAGTCTCCCCTAATGCCTAGAATTATCCTCAAATCGTGATCAACATACGGGCAATGTATAAAATCCTTATAGAATTACCTAACTGATCCCTAATGCCCATTGGTATGTTGGAGTGGTGATATGGGTATGTGAAAACATACTTGATGCGCAGATGGGAATTGTTTGGCTATGGCCAAAAATCCACGCATATACCGCAAATGAGAGGGAGTTGTAGAGATGCGGTTAATTTGAATTAACGATGCGATGTGTAAAATCCGCATGTCACCAACTAGATGTTGGCAAATTGCAATTCTATTTTGTGTCATCAAATAATTTATTCTCTCGATGAGAGATTCAGTTGGACCAATTTATGTATGAATCAAAAGATGCTTAATGATGTAATCCCTATAACCAAACTATTCCATATAAATGGATTGGATCCTCAAGCGTCAGATTGTTTGCTCTAAATTGAAGAATTTGAGCAATAGATTTGGTAAATTTGTGGTACCTTATGAGTAAGGCACACATTTAGACAACATTGTAGATGCATGATGTGCATTACATAGTATCTTTATGGTACATAAAATGAAAAATGGAGTCACATGTATGTTCTTGATTTTCTTCAAGAAATTCAGTGACTCATATTGATGTTATGACTAATAGAATTGATAAAAATTTTCTCGCCATTCAAAATATAGATTGATGAAGGCAAATATGCCAAATTTTGATGGGATTCGAGAGAAAACTATTGTTTACGCAACATGTAATATGGGATTGATGCATGTATATGTCACACCCAAAATTTAAGAACAAATATGGATGTATAAAAATCTTATGTGCGCTGGAATGTCACACACATAAGTTTCCACAAATCGATAATATATCATCTTAGTGCTTATTACAAAACCAATAAATAATCATAACAAGTCTTAATCAAATAATAATAGAAGCTAATGAAGTCACGGAGCGAAACTCCAACACGTGGGACTGGTTGGTCAGTGAACACCAAGCCTAGTACTCATCGCGGTAGTCATCACAAGTCTTCATTCCAGCCTTGATCTATTGATTGTGATATAGCAAGGGTAAGTACAAACGTATTTAGCAAGAATAGCAAGGCACTTACTAACCCATAAACCATGATCATCATAACATAAATAATGTAAAGCATAACGGTAAACATGAATGTTAATGAACACAAGTCATTATCCTTAATGCTATGGTTCCGTGGTCGCCCGTGACCTTAGGCAAGGCTAGTATACCGCTTTTCAAACTCTGCTTGCAGAGGTGTACACTTTCACTATGAGTCGCGATTCCCGAATGCATGGGTTTATAAGGTCCATGCACTAGCAACCACTAAGAAGCCCCTAAAGGTTCGTCTAACAAGTTGAGGCAAAGTCGTCGGACATAGAACCCCCTTCCAATATGGCACATTACCGCAGCCTATACGCATATCTTCGTGGATAGAGAGCATCCTATATCCAATTCGCAATTCCTCCAAGTTGCTAGAAAAATGATCTCTAGGGAACTAATGTCGAGCCATATAACCCCCATAGCTGTACTGTAATACCCGGATTCGCTAAAGCGCACAAATCCCCATGTTACTAACAAGCATATTTTTCGTTTATGGCATAAACATTCATTAAGTTATATGATCATGTTAAATACGATAAGTAATTCCCAAGCTATACTTGCCTTGATTCTCAAAGTCTTGTTGCTCCTGCTGGTTTTGCTCGAAGAAGTACTCTTGGCCACTCCCAACTGCTCACCGACTATACTGATCACCAAGCAACATCACACAATCGATCATGTAGTCAAACACAAAGCAAACATAGAACTTATAAGATAACAGTACACCAACAGCAAGAAAGCAGTTTAAAAAGTTTATAAAACTATTCTACACGTCTCTACGATCACATCGATATAAAGATCATCGAAATCGGACTTAAAACGAGCAAGTTATGAGCATTTGAATTACTGGGAAATTTGGTTTTCGAACTAAAATTATGAAATCTGAATTTTGATGCTAAAGAGAAACTTTGGATGTGTGACGTACAGCAAGAGGATAGCTACGTGGTGGCTTTCATGATGATTGAAGATACATGTATTATGTGTATTGCTATGGTATTTCTACATTTAATTTTCTAAAAGAAACCGGCAAGAAAACATATGGATGATGTCAATCAAGCTATTTATCAAGATCAGAACAGGAAGGTACAGCCAGGCTGCCAGGTTTTGCTGCTTTGCTTGCCCAGAAAAGATGTACGTATAATCATATTTATCATGTATTACGCATGATGTGAGCAAGCTAGGAATATGGTGTCATCAGCTAGTTAGCAAAAGGGATGAAACGGTTCAAATAGAAATCATAGCAGGGAACAGCATGGCTACGTGCCAGAAACAGTGGTGGCCACGGTGGCAGACTCACCGGCGAGATTAGAAACTAGCCCTAGGGTCCATGGATTGACTCGGGACTTGATCCAATCGAAAGAGTAAACTTGATGCGAACTCACCAAGGTTGAAGAAGACGTCCGGGACAGCTGATGGACGACGGCCGGCTCGATTAGGCGGACACAAACAACCTGCGAACACCGACGAAGTCGTTTGAGCGGTCCAAAGAGAAAAACGCCGAACGGAGGTGCTCAGCGACGTCGCGATGGTCATGCGGAGCTCGGCAGGAAGCTTACCGACGCAAGGAAACGAGGACCTTGCGGACTCGATCGAGTGGCGGCGGGTTAGGGCTCCGCGGCGCTGCGAACTCGAGCAAGGCGTCGGCTGCGAGTAGATGGGAACAAGGGGTGCAGCACGGGCACGTTAGGGGTTATGTGCCGCCTCGGCGTGTGGGTCAGGCCAGCTCGCGTGGCGCTAGGTGGATTCTGTGGCCGGGTCGATTACTGTGTCCGACTCGACGATGAAAAAGAACGACGCTGACAGCGTGGGTGGCATCATCGGAAGGAGAAAGAACGACGCAGCGCTGCTGCTCTCTCGCATGAAGACGAGCCTGGGTTCCCTTGGAGCCCAAGATGAATGGAAAAGGTCCAGCAGCCAAGAATGCCACTCGGGCCCGAGATCAAGGAAAATAGAGAGAAGATAATGCCTCGCTACCAGGCCGAAAGGGGAGCAAACAGGCCATCGGCCATAGTACCAGCAACAGGTTGTATGATGAACAAATGCATTTCGTAAATTATTATATATATAAACGGATTTCAGAAAGCTTTTGCAAAAGAATTTGAACACATTTCAATTTCAGCAAAAATCTAAACCACAGAGAAATAGATGCAACAGCATGGATGCACAACATGTAGCTAACCTTATGATGGATTTTATTTCCAAAAACATTGTTTTACTAAATTCAATGCATCACGTAATGGCAAAATAAATCAAATTTCCTATTTTAAAAACATGCAAATTTCCGGTGTTACAAAGATAATACACCCCAGGCGATATGGAAGGAATTTGCACAATTATTTAGTTATCGATATGTTGCGCTAGATAGAGTGAAGATTTTCACCATCACTCCTTAGTATTGGGTTTCTGTGCGGAAACCATGCAACTAGATTATATGAAAACACCATGGGGTATTTATAGAATTTGGATACATAGATGCATCCATGATTAATTGAATACCACAGAGAGAGTAAAATCTCTCATAATTGTGTTAGCGGGACAGTGGGCCACTAAACAAGATTCCTTTCCATCTAGTTGAATCCCAAATGATTCTATAGAGTGAGGCAGAATCCAAAAGAATTTACACTCATATAGAATATATATCATGTATGAATTTACTTGAGAGTAAATTGTATAGCATAAAGGCAAAAATTTGGGGATTCAAGGTGATACTTGATTATAGACTCCATTCTACATAGAATATGCGACAAAAGTCGTTTGATAATGTTTTGGGATCCATTCCTATGGGAATAGATGATGTAAAATCTTCGCCAAAACATAGTCGATTGTATGTGATAGAAAGTAGCCCCCAAAATAATGCTCCATACATTGCTATTTATTTAAGCAAATGGTTACTTAAATAACTTCAGATTCAAGATGTGTCTTGAATTGGCATATGCAAAATATTGTGAAGTCAAGATGAGTCTCGAATCACATGCGTGTTTACCTCATATTGGATAGGTGATAGAAAAATCATCACTATCATCACAATGTACAATAATTATTTCCAAGATATAGTCTCAACATTAGATATTGGCAATTTAACACACTGAAAGGTGCAAACCAAATTGGTGACCGTGTAGTAGGGGAGCATAATCACGCAAATTTGTGTATGTGCAGTAGATGTCATCCCATTATGTTGTGTTTATGCTAATAGTACTAGTTGATCACACTTTGAAAGTGGTTCAACTCGAGGTAGTAACTATGTTTGTAGAAACATGGTGTAGACCTCAAACTATGAGACTATTGCTTTGTCGGTAAAAACATCTAAATGATGTAAACCTTATGCAATTCATATTTAGATTGCACATGTGGATAGTTACTATGTGATGGACATAGTGTAGATCCCGCAGTAGTATTGAGATACTAGCCTCGTGTCCGTCAATCTAGAAGATGAATTATGGCAATCACATGTAGGTGTAGAACTCTTTTGTAGTTCACATTTAAAATTGGGTGCGCAAAATGAGGATGAAATCCCATGGTAGTACTGTGGTACACTATGCGTGTATGCTCCAATTTTGTAAGATGAACAAAAGTTGTCACCGTGAAGGTGAAGGTCATTTGTTCTAAAATTTGATATTGATACCCATGTTGGAGATAATCACTGTGTACTGTGTATGACATAGTGTTGATCTCGCAGTAGTACTATGGTACTACTTGTTTTTTAGCCAATATGCAAAATTTTAGAATATTATGCACAAAAAGAGGTAATCACTTAAAATATTTGCATGAAAATGAATTAAGCACTTGGAGCTTAGGATATAAGCTAATAGGCTTATTTAAAGTGCAAAAGTAAATTGCATATACAATAAAGCGGAATATATTGTTATTGGGGATGTCATAGGACAACACTTTGAACAATATATTCAACACCTCGCTTACATGTTATTGAATTGCCGTGGGCAAACACTTTGAACAATGTAACAATACTAGTACTTGTTAGTGGAAATGCCATAAAGCAAATTTCTTAAACATGTACTAATTCTAGTTTGAAATAATTTCCAATCTAGAATAATAATTTTATTTCCTTGTAAATTTTAAATTTACGTTGAACCGAGGGCTCCAAGCAAACAAATATATCACTTATGCAGTTTCATGATCTAAGGACCCATAATATATATTTGCATACGGCAAATAAAAGCATAGTGAAATATATCATAGTGTAATGGGATGCAAAATATGGACAAGATAAGTCTTGTATTCATGGTCGTGTAAAAAATCTCATGCATAATATCATGATGGAGGTAGTCACCATAAAGGTGTTGGCCTCAAAGTGGGCATAATCTGTGTTAATAGTAGATGCCAAGTTTCTTATGCAATTTGTATGAACACATCTTAAGGTAGTCATCTTTGTGAAAAGATGTAGACCAAATCTTCTAATTTGTGATGTTGGGTACGACGTTGAGGATAGTCACTAAGTGTTTACTTAGTGTAGATCCCACAAGAAACAACAATGATGTTACCTTGTGTATGGCCAACATACAAATAGAGAACAAACGTGTTATACAATTGGTGAGAAATTTACACATAAAGTGTTGCATCCATTATTTAAGCGTGTAGTGACGATTTAAAATTTGGAAAGCGTAGAAGGGCTTAAATAAAACGATCGATTGCAAAAGAGATAAATAAATAGATAATTTGCAAGATCATGGTTGTTATAACGAGGATATTATTTATTAGATTTGCCTTACATACGAGGACAAATGCTTTGAATAATACCACAAACCGATATTTTATAATAATATACAACATCACAAGTATATTGAATTACTCAAGTCAACGACTAAGAATAATAAGTACTTATATTTTTTACAGCACGTAATTGAAAGGACTAACATAGTCTTATACGAATTAGTGCTGAAATTTAAATAAATAGACAGATAACAGGCCAGGCAACCATAAGAATGGGAAATGAATCCACGTTCATTTTTGGGTTTAGCATGGCCCATCGGGCGTGCACAGAACGAACAACAGGGGAGGACTCCCCTCGTCAGGGGAGGAGAAGCGGCTGCTGCCAACAGCCATGTTCAGCACCTCCGCGCTTGGGAGGCTAAGATCCGACGGGTTCGAGCTTGCCCGGCCATGGGGCACGGAGCAGTCGTGCGCGGTGGTCGCGACGAGGACGACCTGGCCATCGGGTGGGCAGCCAACCGTAGGTGCGAGGCCGAAGCCGCCGTCATGACGAGCAGCCAGTCGAGAGCACCAGACCGCATGGGGTAGGAGATGCCGCGCAAGGACTGCTAACTGCAAGCGCAGTTGCCTGCCGCGAGGACGAGACCGCCGATCGCGGCACAAGGCCGGACGGGAGGCACGGCGTAGAGGTAAGAACATCTTGATCGAAATGGAATTCATCAGTACATACCATCGATGGAAGGATTGAGGCTTGCAATCCGTTCATGTTCTTCTAATTAGCACTCGTCCATCCTCTATCTTCTTTGTTCCTCTCCGCTGGAAAGAAAAACATGAGTTGCAAAAAGCAATAGACAGAGGATGAAGATCGTAGCTTCCATCGCCATGGAGAACGGCATCGACGTCAGTGAACTTCGTTGTCTCCAGCGATGTTGTTCTTGTCTACTTGTTCGAGACTAATCGAGAGAGCATTACAGTGCTGATAACGTGTTAAAGTGTGAATGTAAATGAACAAGATTGGAAAAACTATCTCTTTCATTGATCTCTGAATATATTTATACAAGTGAAGGGGTGTCACAAATTGACACGACTGTTCCCAAAGGACATGCCCTTTGGGGAGTAAAACTATCTAATCCTATCCACTAATATTGTACTTGATGGATGAGATCGCTTCATGAATAGGCGTATGCCGAAGGGGTGTCTGTTGAGAGACACCGTTTCATAACAAAACTGAAAGCTTAGTGATGCCTCCCCGTGAGTCCGCCAAAGAGGAAGGATATATAGCATAACAGTTCACCCAGTGCTGCATGCCTGGCTTAGCATGCTTATAGAGTCTGCTGTTATGATGAAAGCATCAGCCCATGCAAGATGGCCCAAATGTGGGTTAGGATCTGCAGTGACAAAAATCTTCTTAGCATAAAATTTCTCATATCACATAGAGCTAAAGATGTCTCACAAATCTCATATGTTCATCGATGAACATACCTTCACCGTCCCAAATATAGATCTTAGGATGTGTACAGAACTCTTTCAACACGACATCAGACATCTGCCAATATATAGTTCAGAAATTAAGTAGAAACAGTTCATACATAAATAAAGAAAAAGAATGATCAGAGCCCTGGCAGTCCTACCTGAGGAGGTGTTCTTCTAGAAAATGAGATTCTAACACTTCCACAGGTCTTCAGAACATTGTGCAGTGAATTCACAAGTTTCTTAGCAAGGTCTGCATCATATTTAAGAGAGGTGATATGATACGATCCCTGGGAGGAGGGGTTGTCGTGTATCAAATCAAGGGCTGGGCGGCCACGTAAGTACGTGTCCTAACACACACGTACGACCGCACAACCTCAATTCAGTAGCACGCGTGCCACACCAACACCAAGATGGACCCAAGACATTTCTTAATCGAGAAACCAAAATCTAGAGATGGTTTACCAGTTTGGAGGTCGTAATGGAGGACATCTTTGCGTTCAATTAGGCGGCACTGAAAGTTTTTTCCCCTAATCTAGGGTTTCGCTATCCTCTGGCGGCGACGTCAGAGTCCACCTGAAATCGGCGGCGATCACCTTGATCCCCACCGACCAACAATTCCCCTACACCCCGCGTGCCTGCGGGACACGGGGCTATTCGAGACCGAGAGGAAGCACTTCATCAATGGCGGCGGAGGAGGGTTGTGGCCCGGTGCGGAGGCGCACCTAGCGGGGGCTAAAGCTCCAAGGGGAGGAGGAGGAGGATCTTGATTTCTCCGAAGAATTTGATGATCTGGTGAAGGATGTTCGGCTTGCTTGTTTTTAGGGTTCATACCACAAAACCCTTTAGCCATGCGGCATTGTTCAGCGCTCGAGAACGCTTGGGCAGCATCGAGAAGGACGTGACGTTCAAGGTGATTGATCCAAACCTCTTCATGGTGCGGTTGCCTCGCTTGGGGGATCGGACTAGGGTGATGGATGGCGCACCATGGATCTTTTCGAGGAGCACCGGTGGTGTTGGAAGAGCATGATGGGTTCTCCAATGTCGAGCTTACAAAATTTGGACAAAATACTGTATGGACTAGGATCCAAGGGCTACCGGATGGGCCGATGAAGAAGAAAAGACATTGCTGAAAAAGATTGCAAAAAAGGTTGAGGAACTAGTGTGTGTGATGGTTAATGATGGCAAGATTACCTCTACGCCATATCTCGGGGGCTAGAGTTGAGCTTCCCCAAATAAGCCTCTCGGTGAGAGTGGTGCAGATTACTCAAGGAGAGATTGCAATTTATGGTGCAATATGAAAAATTGCCGATGTTCTCGCAATTTTTGTGGCTGTATGAGGCATGAGGTGACCCGAGTGCGGACGGTGTGCACCAAGGGAACCTCGTGGGTGGGGGTGATTGGCTTAGGGTCACCATCCCACAACAAAATTCGGGACGAGGTGACCGTGGAGGGCGTGGAAGAGGGCGTGGAGGCGGTAGAGGAGGAAGAGGTAATTGGGAGGGTGATTGGGAAGAAGATGAATTGATGGATATGGAGACGCCCGCCGACGGAAGAACTCCCGAAATGATAATTCCGGGAAGGTGGCCATGCAGGTCACCATCTTTGGAAAATGCAACGCATGGGACATCGGTTAGTCCTTTGCCGGTGCGGGAAGAAAAAAGGCCGAGGAAGGAGGGGGTGGTGATGATGAGTCGGATGAACCTAAAAGTAAGATCGGCGCTCCTCCTTGAGGGAGTGTCCGGGCACAATGAAAACCCCGGCGTGGAACCTGCCGCGGGCTCGCAAGTGCCCGGCGTGACGATGCTCCCGACGCCCGGAGAGGAGCACAAACCCGGATGTGTTTTTCCCCGCGAAAACACATCCGAACAAAGCTAAGGCGCGGAAATCGATGAGGAAGCTAGGTTGTGATTGTCTTGCCGTTCACGAGAGTGATGGCGGGAGTGGGGGGTCCGCTGATGTGTTGGCGAAGTGAAGTCAAGATCGGGGTGCTCGGGGCAACGGAAAACTATATTGATTACATTGTGCTTGGGACCAGGGAGTGGAGATTGACCGGTCTCTGAGAGAACCAAAGTGGGATCAAAAGGAGAAAACATTGGATGTCTTGAGAAGCCTGCATGGCGACTCACGCTACCATGGATTGTGATGGGAGATTTTAATGAAATCCTCTTTAACCACGAAAAAGAGGGAGGTAGGGGACTGTGGACTATCTGACATGGGTTTCGAGGGTGATATATTCACTTGGCAGAGAGGGGATATAAGAGAGAGACTTGATCGGGGTGTATCAAATGCAGCTTGGAATTTGATGTTCCCGAGAGCGCTGCTGAACCATGAGGGCCACATCAAATCAGACCATCGACCAATCTTGGGTTAATCTGAGGGGAGAGGAAGATGATGTCCCACACCGTAGCCCCGCACGCTTTGAAGCTCGGCCTGTTAAAAGAAGAAACAAGAGAGGCAATGGTGCGCGGGGGCGATGGGCCCGAAAGCGCCCAAGGAGAGGGACCGAAGTTTTATGCGTAAAAACAAGCATGGTACACGATGAGCTTCATGTGTGGGACCGTGAAACAATCGGGGCCTGTGAGACGAATGAAAAAACTCAAAAGAGAATTAGAATGGAAGAGGAGAGGCCCTATGACTGAAGCAAATTGGGCTGCGCAGAAAGAACTTCTTGTTCAGATAGAACTGCTTATGGAGCAAGAAGAGTTAATTTGGGTTCAAAGAGCCCGGGCAAACTGGCTCAAACATGGAGATCGCAAAACCTCTTTCTTCCATCGATTTGCTTCCATGAGAAGAAAGAGGAATAGGATTAAATGTCTAGTTGATGACCAAGGCATAAGGCAGGAAAATAAAGAGGTAATGTGTGGAATGATCAAGGATTATTTCCAGCACCTATTTACTAAGGAGAATGGGGAAATTGATAGTAATGTGTTGGATGCTGTACCATGCAAAGTTACAGAAGAGATGAACGAAGGGCTGCTGTCACCCTTCACGGAACAAGAAGTCAGATCTGCTCTATTTAATATTGGCGACCTGAAGGCTCCAGGACCGGATGGCTTGCATGCCATTTTCTTTAAAAGATTCTGGCATTTGCTTGGTGATGACTTAACATCAGAGGTGCTCGAGGCGAGAAATACGAGGCATAATACGAATGGGTGGAACAATACTAATATAGTTCTCGATCCCAAAAGTGGAGAACCCGAGAAGGTAACACAATTCCGACCAATTAGTTTGTGCAATGTTGTCTATAAAGTTATTTCCAAGATGCTATCGAATAGGCTCGGGGCGATTCTACGGATATAATCGGTGAGCAACATAGTGCCTTTGTTAAAGGGCGACTTATTACCGATAATATTACGGTGGCATATGAGTGCATTCACTCAATTAAGAAAAAAGAGTGGGGAAATCTGGGCTATGTGTTTGTAAAACTTGATATGCACAAAGCTTATGACAGGATGGAATGGAATTACTTGGAGAAGATTATCTTTGAACCGGGCTTTCATAGGCGTTGGGTTGATTTAATTATGGCATGTGTCTCTTACGTATCATATTCGGTCAGATTCAATGATATAGAAAGCGAAACCTTTGTGCCTAGAAGGGGTTTACGCCAAGGGGATCCACTGTCCCCTTATTTATTTCGATGGTAGCCGGCTGGACCGTCATGCATGCTTTGAGAAGAGTAGAAGAACGTGGGGAACTTGAGGGTGTCAAAGTCAACCCGACATAGTCCTCAAGTCTCTCATCTCCTATTTGTGATGATTCTTTAATCCCGATGAAAGCGGATAGAAGGAATGCTGATTGTTTGAAAGGGATTTTGACTAAGTCTTGTGACAGTTCAGGTCAGAAAAATAAATGAAGGAAAATCCAGCATTTTCTTTTCTAGAAATACGATATTGATGAGAAAGTGGAAGTGTGCAATATCCTAAATATTTTGACGGAATCGATTTCTGATAAATATTTAGGCCTCCCTGCGCTGGTTGGAATGGATAGAACTGATTGTTTTAGGCATTTGGTGGATCGGGTACGTGCCAGGATATCAGGATGGAAGGAGAAATTGCTTAGCACAGGGGGAAAAGAAACTCTGATTAAATCAGTTGCCCAAGCTATCCCGGTTTTTGCGATGATGGTGTTCAAGCTCCCTAACAAAATCTGCAAGGGGGTGACTGATGCTATCTCCCAATATTGGTGGGGTGATGGGGAGGAGAAGAAACATATCCACTGGCAGCAATGGTGGAAGCTGTGCATGCCGAAGAACAAAGGGGGTATGGGTTTTCGTGATCTACAGAGTTTTAATCTAGCACTATTGGCAAAACAGGTCTGGAGGCTAATGTCGGAACCTGATTCTCTATGTGCTCGGATTCTACGGGCGAAGTACTACCCGGATGGTGATTTGTTGAATGCAAAACCAAAACAAGGGAGTTCCTATACTTGGCAAAGTATACTGGCAGGTTTAGAGTGTTTTAAACAAACTCTGAATGAATGAAATGATTCAAGGTCAAAAAGGCGGATCCAGGAAATGATTTAGACGCTGCAGCCCGGCCGCTCGTCGTTTCACCTGTACGAGCAGAGCAACAATGATGAGCCATTGTACAAAACTAAGGTCAGCTGAGGAGGCCTGGCCTGGCCTGTCTTGCAGGATCACAGGAAAACGAAAAAGATTGCTCTCAGTCAGTCTCAGGCAAGCAGCTGCTGGCTCGAGCAGCTCTAGAGGGACGGACGGACAGACCAGCGAGGGTCGGGTCTCGCCCCTTTCCAAGGACCAGCTTGTGCTGCTGTGTGTGCGCAGTAAACTAGTAAGATCTTTTTCCTGTGCCTCTGATAATGGCCGACACAAAAGGGGAGATGGAGTCCTCTGTGCCAATGATAATGGGTGGCAGAAAGGCTAGTGCTTTTCACGTCAGGATAGCAGGACGAGCAGAAAAAAAATATAGTGGAAGAAAACAGATTGTGACTTTGCCAAGATGCCCCATTTGTTTTTCAATAGTATAATCAGCATGTTGAACTTCTATTACACACTAGCTGCATTAAGGACCGAAAAAGTGAAATCTCATTGTAAATATATGACAAAACCGAACATCATGTTCAAACAACACAAGTTTATGGAGCTGCAACCAACAACTATCAGGCAATTTTAAACAAAGGCAGGAGCTCGACCGCTCAATTAGGACGAAATCAGGCAATTATTTTGCAATACTGAATTCCATAGCCCAGTGAAGGTGAATATATGAGCAAGTATCTTTCAATTGGACAGCAAGAGAACTCGAGATACATGATGACTGCCAGGTGGTAACTTCATGCTAGCAAAGACAATGGGCCTTGTTTGGATGAACATGTATTAACTAAAACCACATGTGTTGGAGTAGATTGGAGTGGAACTTTGTTCAAAGACACCAACCCACTTCATTACATGTGGAATGAGGCAAATACATGGACATCCAAACAAACTCTGAATGAATGTATAGCATCTCAAGTGCTTTATGTATCTATCTGCTTTCATAATAGCTGTACAATGAGTCTGATTGATAAATAAATAGAAATAAGCACAGTGGTTCAACAAAGCACCAAAAGTTGATAAGCACAGCCACTTTTCTTTTGTGAAGAAGAAAAAAAAAATCACATCAAAGCGGAAAGAAAGAAAATAAAAGGAATAAGCATATACCTTCAGAAAGCATCATATTATTGTAATGCTACTATATCAAAAGTAGAACATTCTGCCGTATTTCCTTCAGGCACTGATAGAGACTTTAAGAACTACTCAGGAAGAAAAAGTCTCCGTCTGATGAAAATGAAACCAAAAAAAGTTTACTCAACTACACGGCCAGTGCTGTTTTAACTGTATACTGGTCCAGTCAGTGTTAGTAGTAACTGGATTAACTAGCCAGTAAAAGTATGCAGTTACTACTAAACTATGTACTCCTCCGTCCAAAAAGTATTGCTCATTTTAGCTTTGTCCTGACTCAAAACTTCTCTAACTTTAACAAATTTATAGAAACATGCATCAACACCTACAATATCAAATTAGTTCATTAAATTTTCCATGGAATATGTTCATAGTGCATTTATTTCAGCTTGTAGATGTTAATATGTTTTTTGTCAAATTTTGCCAAAGTTAGAGAACTTTAAATTAGGGCAAAACTAAAGTGAATTATAATTAAGTATAATTTGGAACGGAAGCAGTAGCCTTTTAGCATGGAGAAAAAAGCTTCGACAAGAATGACTTTGCCATATCAAAGATTTTGAATAAACTCAAAGCTAAGTTTCATGTAGATTTATGAATAAGACATGGGGACAATAATTTCAAAATATATCAATGGTAAACAAACTTAACTTTTATGATGTACTGTAGATTATATTAACAAAAGGAAGAATATACCTCTGCAAATTCCAGACGCCAATAAAGCTGATGTCTAACATGCACACCTATGAATTTGCAATACAATATGTGCGGCATGAGCCAATTAAAAGATACTTTATCAGTTAGAATCTGAGGGCAACCCAAATGGTGGAATATAGGATCTTTAGGGAGCTCCAAAATCACACCCACCACATCACCTGGCCACCAAGACCTCCCCTCTCTTACCTATAAATGAGAGGCAAAAAGCCACCAAACTAGTAGGCAACTAAGACAGTGTGGCGTCTTCTCTGTACTAGCTTCTTCTTCCTCCTCCTCTCATCCTTCCAAACAGACTGGATTCCATCAAGATAATCCTGAAACTGGAGCCAACAAGCACACAGAGAAAGAAGAGCAAAGAAGACCGGCTCACAGCCGATACAAGGTAGGAGTGAGCAGCGTTAGGGTAGTTTCATCATATCGCAGGTCGATATGGTGACAGTGAAGAGAGGAGACTCGCAAGAGCCATGGACAGAGCAGGAGGACCTGCAATTGGTATGCACTGTCCGTCTGTTCGGTGAACGTCGTTGGGATTTCATTGCCAAAGTATCAGGTTTGAGGGGTGGGGATCCACAAATTAGGTAGCTAAATTTAAGTCATTCATGCTAAGTCGCAAAAGCAAGTATCAACCACTCTAACCCTCCATTCTTGCTTCCCCTCTCCCCTTCTGTATCTCCATGCAGGACTCAATCGGACAGGCAAGAGTTGCCGGCTGCGCTGGAGTCAACTACCTCCACACTGGCCTCAAGCGTGGGCGCATGTCTCCACATGAAGAGCGCCTCATCCTTGAGCTGCACGCCGGTGGGGAAACAGGTCTGATCACCAAAAGATAATCAAAAGAACAAAAGGACAAATTTCTCTAATATTTGATTGACATGTTCCATAACTTCTCCTAAACAGGTGGTCCAGGATAGCACGCCGCTTGCCAGGGCGCACTGACAATGAGATCAAGAACTACTGGAGGACACACATGAGGAAGAAAGCACAGGAGAGGAAGAGGAACATGTCTCCGTCATCATCCTCGTCTTCGCTGACTTACCAGTCAGGCTACCCAGATACTCCATCAACCATCGGAGTTGAGGGACATGAGCTTCATGGTGGCAGTGGCTGCATCACAAGTATCCTGAAGGGCACCCCTCCAGACATGGATGGCTATCCCATGGACCAGATATGGATGGAAATTGAGGTGCCAGAGGTGTGCCCCTCGGTGGGTTTTGATGGAGATAACGAGAATGTGTGCAGCAGCCTTGCCACCCCTCTGCCACCACCTACTGTCTGGGAATACTATCCAGAGGCCTGCTGGAAGATTGATGATGAGATCAAGATGGCACCACAGTTCAGTTATAGTGAAGGAGTTGGTCCCTGCTTCTGATGCCATATATTGGCTCAGATTACTAAGTTATACACCTACCTAGCAGAAGTGAAGTGCTTTTGTAGAAACAAGCTTTAGCATGGATCTGAATATCTATCTCTTTTAGAATTGCAGGTCTGGCTCTATGCATGATTTCTATAGTATCTATCTAGTGTGCAAGACAAAATCATCTCAATTTGTCCTTGATGCTATGGAATACAAGGGCAAAGGTACTATGTACTGTCACAGTATAATTAGCTATCCTGTGAGACATTTCTGTTGGAAATGAAGCCAAGAATAAATGTTATATTGATATATATGGTCTTAACTTGAATGATTTTACAGTTTCAGTCCAGAGAAACCCTTGTTAAGGTGAACATTAAGCTGACCCAGTTGAAAATATAGTTCACTTTTAACCTGTCCATAAAAACCAGTGAGAAGGTTGTTTTATACAAGTGGATCGGCAGGTTGATGGCCTCAAGCTAAAACTACTAACCTAACAGAAGCCAATTGACATACCAAATTAGTGATCTGATAGAGTTGCTTACCATTATTAAAAAAAATGTATTATTCCATTGTAACAACTTGGCAACTTGCAAGTCATGGTATTAGCAAAGAGAAGACAGCTCTTAGAAGCCACCGTCCGTCTCAAGGTGAAAAAGTAATGTAGTCTAATCCAGAGTTGTTGTCAAAGGACTAGCTCCAACTTTTTTCTGTCTAAAACCGAAGTTCAGATGAGTTTCTGTAAAATCCCAACTATCTATGCTTGTAATCATCTTTTCATTTGTTCCCCCAGATGAAACTGATTTCAAAGAACATAGTAACAGAAAAAAGTAGAAATTTTCCATCAAGAATGGAAGCCAAAATACAACCTAAAGTAAAGGAGAGGATTCAAGTAGATGGGATTCATGGTACAATTTGGTGAAAGTGTCAAATGACTATACAAGCACTAGACTTCTAAATACAAGTGCAAGTTACAAAATATTCTCTATGGAATCAGGTAAAAATCATTATTGATTCAACTCAACACCAACCTAAAGCCGTTGATTTCAACGAAATCAATGAATAAGCATATATGTTGTATGAAAGCTGGGAAAAATACATTCTTGCATTTCTAAGGTTTTCAATGACAATGACAAGTAACAGAAGTACAGTGTATTAGTAACAATAATGAGGTAATTACTGTGTTTGGCACTATAAATACACATCGTCTTAGTTTTTGTGTAACCAAACCTATAAACTGTGCATCAAAGTGTTCAAGGGTTATCCGGAGAAGTGCACATCAAACCTTATATTCAAAACAGAGGCACAATTATTTTGATCTAGGCACCCAAATCTAGTCCATAAGAGTTTTGAAACGCACCAGAAACAGCAGTGGAAAGGAAAATCCGCCTGTTTCTTTAAGTGGAAAAGCACCATGTGCACATCAGCACATTGGATCACTGGCTTATATGCCCTTTCATAAAATCATACTATGAAAAAAAATATCAATTTATATTTGCATGGAGAAGACAAATTAAGAGAAAAAAGTGAGTGGGTTTCCTTTTTTTTTTCTGTTCTTGTTCCTTTATTAAAAGAATTCACACTAGAATTCAATAAGAAAGCAAATTTTGCACATTATTAGTTAGCCTCGCAGGTCAAACACGCAAAGAAAAAGTTAGTTAGTGCGATAAGGGAATTAATAGGTGATGATAAGTGGCACGCGTTGAGAATTTTGTAGCCATCTACTTTAGTGAAACTGATATGCAACAGATTAACCATAGGCCACCTTTTAATTGAATAAATGGCTAGTGCTTAACCACCTGGACCCGACCATACTTTCATAGGATGCCTCCAGGAAGCTAATGAATAACTGAGGTAACATTGATGGGCATAGGAAATGTGGGTTTTTCCTTTTCCCTTGCTGCTTCACTTTCTATTTCCCTCCATAATGTGCTTCATCCATAGACTCTCATAATGTCCATTGAGATGTTACTAGAAAAATAAAAGGTCACACTACCAACAAAAAATAAACCTGAGAACTACAATGAGATGTCGCATCACTGATGTTAGTGGTGTACAGGAGACAGTGACAAAATGCATGGCACACATGGCAGATCCACTTATCAGAAGGAAAGGTGTTCCCAGCTGCAAGGGGGCAGAACAGGTTCCAATTCCTATCCCTTGTTTTCAAACAAAGGTACATGAGATGTGAGAAAGCGTAACCTTTTATTTTGCTGAAGGATGACAACACCATCAAGCTTGTACAGTGTCATATTTTTTCCTTTTTTGAAACAAAAAGGAATACTTCATGGTTCTTGCAAAATGCTTCTTTGGCACTTTGCATATGCAGTACAACTCTAACTCCAGATATTAACTAGCAAATATCAACTAGTTTCTGACATGTACTATGAATAGACATAAAAAAAAGTTATATTCCTCTTAAAAATTGTAAATACCAACTATTAACTCCGGCTTTTAAATATATAACATTTAGGACAAGCTAATTAGTTAAAAAAAATGAATTAGTTAGCTTGTCCTATAAGTGTCTTCATATATTTAAATCCAAAATAATTTCAGGAGTCAGGACAAACACAGGTGACAGGACCACACTGCTGATGCCTTTATGTTAAAAGGCTGGGGAACAAAACAGATATATAAAGCCTTCAAGCTGAAATCTAAAAGTTTCCTGGAGTTGGTAAGAGCAAACCACAGAAATTATATAAGCAGTAAGCACAGAATGTGACATTATCTAACTGTTGCAGGTGAAAATTAATAGTGAGCCATAACCAACAACCCATATTGTCTGTTGCCAGAAGCACATTAGATGATACCAATTTTCAGGAAATAGGCAGCATTCATACCAGCAAATAAGTAGTAAGCCCAATCATTCTGCAGTGCATCAAGACAGATCTATAGAAAACAATACTGAAACTGCATTGATGTTCACGTACAAAGAAAAGAAAAAAAAATGGTGGGAAAGACATGCTACCGATGTAGTGTTCAAACCTGACAGACTAAAGCAGTACAAAAGGTGAACAACAGTAGAATGCTTCAAAAGGAAGCCTCTAATACTACCCAGATCAAAGCAACCATAATTAAGAATATCCAAACAAGTGTGCTGGTACCAAGAGCATTCTGCTTCATGGATATTGTAACCAATCTCACAAGCTCTGAGTGGCAGCCAACCCTTCTTCCTTGGTCCCCAGTACCTAATAATGTTTGGTAAGCATATAAATTATGCAGCCAAATAGTAAAAAGTGTCTCATGGTTTAACAAAGGATTGGATAATTGGTTGAGCTCTTAGTATAGAGCTAAATATTAAGTCACAAAACAACATTTCATATTCAAATATAATGTAATAACTTGCAGATGATGTTACAACTCAGCTGCCCAACTATCATATAGAACAATGGCAATGCTATGGTACCCCCTTCCATAAGGAACTCAACACTAGTACTACTTATGTGCACAATAGACACATTTATGTGCATTCCATCAATAGGTTCAACAGGTCTTATTGCCTGTAATCTCACATTTGTGGCTTAAATTAGTGTCAGCAGAAGCATCTGCCAACATAAAGCTCATCTCCAGAACCCTGATTGTTGAGTTTTGTTAACATTGGAGTCTCTTTGTTTTTTATAGGGGTTTCTCTAATATTGCTGCCATCTCGCGGTATATTAAAGATGAGAGGCAACATTATGTTATATGGCGAGAGCCTGAGGGCACCGCAGCATGCTGACATAATTGTTTTGCTCCACGGTCCCTTGTTGTGGTTAGGGTTTGTTGGTGAATCCTTTTCTTACTCCACCCCTATAGGGTTTGTACTAGTAAACTCCTTTCTTCTTAATATAACGTCACGTAGTTCTCCCACGTGTCGAGAAAAGACAAAAAACGTTGAGATTTGAGAAGTTTGCTATTAATAATAGCATTTCTTAAATTCCCAGTTCTGCGTTTTTATACTATAAATATCTCATCCCCTACCAAAATGCAATTAGAAGGAAAAACAGTGTAGATGGAAACAACTACAACTGTGTCCTATGCAATTCAATGAAGAAGAAACTTTTTTTTCATCTCTTTTCAGATGCCCTTAAGTGTTAGATGCTGGACTTCACTTGGTATATCTTGGGATCACTCCTTGGCGTTCTTCTCTATCATGACAAAGGCGCAAACAGACTTTTAACTTCCTTTCTTTTATGGAAGTCTTCACTATGCACCTTGGAACATTTGGAAGCCAAAAAAATGGCTTCATTTTTCAGAACAATATGCCTACATTCCGATCATGGAGAAAAGCTTTTGTGGATGAAACTAACCTTCAGCTTCACAGGGACACACTATCAGATCTGCAGTTTATTTATGGCTAAGGTTGGGTCAACCACACTATCAGATCTTCAGTTTACTTATGGCTAAGGTTGATTAACTAGCTCTTGTGCTCCTTTTCTCACTCTTGGCTGCCTGTTGCATGCCGTCTATTCTACAGGATTTGCCTTCCTTTCTGTAACTCCTTTTATCTTCGTTCTTTTTTTTTTTTAATAAAATGCAAAGTAGGGGCAACTGTATTTCCCTCAAAAATGAAATTAGAAAAGAGTACAGGTGGGTTTTTTAGATTACTATAAATTGGTATATTGGCAACACAAACTTTTGATACGAGGAGTACAACTAGATTTCAATACCAACATGTTACCATGCTTCTGTGTCTGCTATTATTGCTACTTCAAAGCACTAGATTTCAATGTTTCTTTTCAGATAGAAGTATATCTGCTTGTAACTTGTCATGCAGTATTCATCCATATCAGTGTCTAATGTTGACTAAAATTGTTGAGATGCATGTAGGAATCTTAGACCTCATAAAACTGACCTAGTGAACAACAGATCCATAAAAGACAGCCTCTGCAGGACCAGTCATGTAAACATGATTGTCATCCTCCCTCCACTCAATTCCCAATGGCCCCCCAGGCAAAATCAACTACATTTCTGTTTCATGATAAAAAGATAAAAAAGATTAAGGTATAACATAAACTATAAACTATAGTGAATACAAGTGAAATGCCAAAACAGCAAACAGAAAGAAAGGAAAGAAAGACAAACCAGCTCAGCTCGACCCTCAAGAACAGCTGCAACAACCACTGCACAAGCACCAGTACCACAGGCAAGAGTAGCTCCTACAGTCAAACCATAAAGTTCATTTTGCATATCCACTCCAAATGGCGAAAGCATAAATATATTATATAAAAAAGAAGTGTCACTTAAAGTCAAACATATATTATAGCCGTTTGCATTATGGAGTTACAAATTACAATCTGGTACTGATGACAGACTAAAAAATATGGTAAAATTCTGGTACTGATGACAGACTAAAAATATGAGTAAAATTCGAAAATGCAGATGCAGGAGGCAACAAAAAAGATAACATTCAAGATTTCAAGCAATGTCATATGCTACAGTTAAAAGGACTTTAAGGTAAGATTAATCATACCAGCACCACGCTCCCCAGACTCGCATTTTGAGGTGTGAGAGACAGAACTTGCAATTCTGCAAAAAAGAAAGTCACTTAAATAAAATACAAATACAAGGATGTATCTATAGAAGCAGAAGAAATTAAGAGTTTCCTTTTTTGACAAGGAAATTAAGAGTTACCTGTGTTTGTGCTTTGAGCAGGAAACATTTCATGGTGCTCAAATTTAGGCCCAATTTAAGCTAAGTTTTAAATCACAACCTGCAACATCTGCAGTAGTAGTCAATATTAGAATCTATGGTTGCAATATATAGTTGTGTGGCAACCCTTAGTTAGACTGATAAAAGTACAATTCATCATGCACATACTTCAACTTGTGTCCTAATCAATAGCTGACACTTTGCCAACAACAGCACCCAAAACAACAACAGGCATGGTTGCTACTTGCTCTGTTATTTTTCTGAACAAATGGACCTCAACAAATAGACAATAAGCAAAACCATACTGATTACTAAAGCATCCTTACAAAAACTCTGTCTATCTCCTAAAAGTATTTTGTAATATAATCCAGCCATGTCTTTTTTTGACAAAAAAATCAACAGATTGTGGTCATCATGAACAAAAGGGATCACAGAGGTCACTGGTTTGAACAATTAGCAAGTTCCAAATTCGAAATTTTGATGTACAAATTGTAACAAAGAATGTTGAACCAACAACTCAAAAGATTCAATTGTTTCAACTAAGACTTTATATCCCCATAGATAGATCCACAAAATGTGAAGCTCTGAAAAGAGGCAAGTATGAATAGCATACAATTTACAAGCTGATTACCTTTAACTCCTTTGCACCAAATATGACACAATGAGGATTTGCCCATGCTGACACATGTGACATGCCATGTTAAGCCCTCAACTGGCAATTTGGCTTGGACAACGGCTTTGTTCTCAGTAGCTAGCAGTTTTGTGGGGATGTCTGGTCCAGAAAGGATGGGCTCGCCCATATCAACCTTTTACCTGAAAACAAGATGTGTATAAAATTCTATATGAGGTATAAGAGCATCTCCAAGAGTTTCTCATATTGTTTGCCAACTCCCAAATTAGTATGGGGAAGAAAAAAAGAGATCATCTCCAAAGTTTTCTATATTTTCATGATTCATCCCAAAAGTTTTTCTCCGACACTTTTTTATACGATCCGGTCTCATGTTTAGCATCAGGAACCCTGAATTTATTTCTATGCGTGTTCAAGTCCTTCCACCAAATCTTTTTCTCCTGCGCTTTTTCTCACCTGGAACCCAAATTTGTTTCTGAACACGTTTAAGCCCTTCCACCTCCAGATGCACGTTCCCAGGCTGCTGCGTATATTTGCCGCCCTTGAGATGACGTGATTGGCAAAAAAGATGGGAAAATATGGAAAACTGTTGGAGATGAGTTTTTTCATCATTTTCCAAAGAAAAAGTCTATATCACCCCCCCACCTATGGGAGCTGGATCACATAACCCCTAACCTATGAAGCAGTCTACATCACACCACGAACTTTCAAAACCGGTCGAATTACCTGAAGCAGTTTTGAAAAATCATAGTAAATCATAAAATGAAAAAATCCAATTGTGTTGGACTCGAGATGAGTAGATCTACACAATGAACATATAATATGGTATGCTTTAGTTCTTTTTTTTTTTTTGTAGCTTTTAGATCTATGCTTTTCTTCATAGCTGTAAAAAATGTACTAAAAATATCATATTATATTCATTCGTAGATCTACTCATCTAGAAATCTAACACAACCAGATTTTTCATTTATATTTTTTTCTATGATTTTCTATGTTTTCAAAACTGCTTTAGGGGGTAAAATGAAAGGTTTTAATAATTTTTTGATAGAAAAGCTTGTTCTTCAGGTTGTATGATCCACCTCCCATAAGGTGAAGAGGTAATTCCTAAACACTTTTCCAAAAAATAAGGATGGGGAAAGGATATGCCGAACTCTTGGAGATGCTCAGTTGTTTTCATGTCGGACGACTAATCAGCGATTAATCACGATTAGTGCGTCGCTTATCTCTGGCGCCTTAGATAAGGGTTGTTCGATCAGTTTTTGGCGTCGAGCGATTAATCGTCCCGGTGGGGCGATAAATCCCGATTAGTCGTCGATAAGTTGTGCGAATGCGGGGCGATAAGTTGGGCTGGTTTCGAAGTCTCGGCCCAAGGCCCACTAGGGTTAGAGAAGAGTGAGGGGTGACTACTAGTGAGTATTTGAGCATTCAACCTTATCCTCAACCTTCCCAGCTGCCCACTAGGGTTATGAGAATGGAATACCATTAAATGTTATTAACTCAAGAAGCTGGGAGATTATGCTTGAGTCCATTGGGCAATATGGTCCTGGGTATCGCTCACCTTCATACCATGAGATTAGAAATCCACTTCTTGAGAGGGCAGTGAACAAGACAGAGGAGCCTGAGAAAGAAGCATGAGGAAGCTTGGAAGGAATATGGCTGCACAATAATGTCAGATGGATGGTGACACTATGCGTCATTCATCAACTTTCTTGCCAACAGCCCAGCTGGAACATTCTTCTTAGGTTCAGTTGGCCTTCCAAGTCAGGTAGCAAAGTGCTTTTATGTTAGCAGACTTGTTAGAGGAACAAATTAACAAGGTTGGGAAGGAGTATGTGGTGCAAATTGTCACAATCAGGTCAAATCACATATATTATTTACATCATATATATATAGTATATATAAGGTCGATAAGGTCATCGGGCATCGGGGCGATAAATTTGTCGATAAGCCCGGTCGAACCGATTAATCGTCCGATAAGGGCGACTAATCTTCCTATCGTTCTTATCGAGGTCTTCTGACTAGGAGCGATATCTGATATGAAAACAGGGGCTCTAACTTAAGGATTGGAGAGTGTTGGCCAGCTTTGTCACACAGAAGTGTTGGCCAGCTTTGTCACCACAGTGTATCACCACAGTTCACACCTCTCAGTCGCCTTGCGGCGCACACACACGTTAGAGGAACTCAATACTGTTATCCAATTCAGCCCCCTTATTTGTAACATAGTTCTTCAGCTATTGTGGTATATAATATCATGTTGACAACGAACTGCAGAAGAGTGCATAGCCGAATATCAGATGTGTGTGGGGGACAAACACCAGTCAACTAGCAATCAACAAAAGGCATTAGAGCATCTCCAAGAGTTTTCTTAAACTTTACTCTCTAAATCCACATCTGAGAGCCATTTGAATAAAAATCGCTCTCTATACCTTTCCACCCTCAACAGTTTCTCTATATCTTGTGTGCACTCTAGAGCTCTCCATTTTTAGCTAGCGAGAAATCAGGAAAAAAAAAAGGATGGCAATGGTCTAATTAAAGCTGCTGTTGGAAGTTTTTTTTTTCACCAAAATCTCTATCCCTAACAATACAAAAGAATATAAAGAACCTCTTGGAATTGCTTTCGTACAGCCGTACCTTTGCTCATGACCAAACAACATAGCTAGCAAGGCATGATTATAGTCTTCTAGAATTAAAGAGGACTATCATAATTAGATTTCAAAATGCCTACGAGGAAACATTTACCTGCCCATCACTTTGTATTTCAGGAATGATCTTTCCAGCTCCAGTATGAATAGTGAATCTGAAATGTTTAAGAACTAATTTCAGGGTCCATAACAAAGAATGATGCATGCACATAGTATCATAGTTCTAGAATTATTGTGTTTCAATAATTAACTATATTAATATTAGACTCAGATTCAATAACAGTTACTACTCTACTCTGCCTAAGTTATTTAACATAGATGGTCCCAACTCCCAAGCCTGGGTAAAGGAGAAGTAATGTGATAGGCTTGGGAAGCCACGTAAAAACTCAACCGCTCTTATGAAGATGAAAACTGAATGAAGCCCAAAAGGAATATTACACTCAGGCTCCCCTCAAAACCATATTAGGCAAAAGAATAACATGAGACCTCGAGTGCAATTTTTGTGTATTTCATTTAATTGTTTTTTCAGTGATGCTGCAATGCATTACCTATTTGTCCCCTGCAGATTTTCAATCTCGCTATAAACCGAAAGCAAAGCAACGGACTCCATTACCACACATCTGAAAACCAAAGAAGAAATAATGGATCAACATTTAGTGCATGAGAACTATTCAGATTAAGAGACTGTATTAAACATTTGCTGATTGTCCATAACCTGGAGATAAAAAAAAGGAAGAAATATAGTGAGACATTTATATCTACTTTTCCTTCACTCTATTTGATAGTTAGCAGTGCGAAAAAAAAAGAACATATATATCTGGTCCATTTGTTTTAGGACTGGAAACATGATGACACATCAAATGTTTAACAGCCAGAACATACATATCTGATCATGTAATAAGCATTTGTTTAGGATTGGAAACATGATGACACTTCAATTGTTTAACAGCCATAAAGACACAAATCTTACAGATTAAAATTTAATAAAACATAGCCCCAGACCATGTTAGAGAGTGAGACATGTATGGTATACAGACTATAAATTTGACACTTCAATTGTTTAACAGCCAGAAAATATCGGATCATATAATAAGCATTTATTTAGGATTGGAAACATGATGGCACTTCAACTGTTTAACAGCCATTCAAGACATAAAACTTACAGATCAGAATATAATAAAACATAGCCCCAGACCATGTTAGAGAGTGAGACATGTATGGTATACAGACTATAAATCTGACACTTCAATTGTTTAACAGACAGAACATATCAGATCATATAATAAGCATTTATTTAGGATTGGAAACATGATGGCACTTCAACTGTTTAACAGACATTCAAGACACAAAACTTACAGATCAGAATATAATAAAACATAGCCCCAGTGCATGTTAGAGAGTGAGACATGTGTGGTATACAGAGTTACAGACTATAAATCTGGTATGCCTATGAAATAGTGAATATGATAAAGACAATACACCAAGTAAATACTCTGTCTCTGATGATGCTTAGATTGGTAGGTGTCCCAATCTACACTAACTGGTAGCTAGGAGCTCAAGCTAGCAAGTTGATTTAAAGGCTGAAGTTTGCATCTATCGGAATTTGAAGAACCTCACCAACTACACATCTACGTTTTCCCTCCTTTTGCATTAAAAAGCTCACATGATAAACCTGCAGCGACTCGGCAGCAGAGACTGGAAAGTGGTAACTCTCGACTGCCATAGCACTATGCATATCTTAGCATTATTTGGTAGCAGAGAAGAACGGCTACCAATAAGAATATCAAATAAAACATTCGACTGTGCTATAGAATTCACTATCAGTATGCGATGATGAAATGGTGGAGACACACACACACACCTCTGGCTCGCTGCCGTCAGAGTTGAAGATCCTCATGGTGTAGTCAGCACCATTGACCCCGGCATGACGAAGATGACACCGTCGGGCGCCAATGCGAAGTTCGTCGCGACAGCCACGGCCTCCTCGGGCGTCACTTTCGCAATCGAGCGAATCCCTGTTGTCCACCTCACGAATCGAAACATGAATCAGCAAAACCAAACCCTAAGTATCATCAACAGCAGAGCACTCAAAATCAAAACGCACGGGTTGCACGAAGAATTCTCAACGGGCGGTTCACCCCCAAACCAAAATGGAACACCTCACGACGACGCGGTGCGGAATAGCCGAGGAGAGTTGGGAAGCGGAAGCGGGCGCACCATGATGTCGTTGCCGAGGCCCTGGTACTTGACAAAGTGGAGAGCGGCTCGGACTCATGCGGCCTTCGAGGAACGACGCCCGGCCCGGACCTGGGCGACACGCCATCGAGCGACGGCTCGGCGTGGGTAGCGGTGACCCCGCGTAGCGAAGGGCATAGCGCCGCTGGATGGAGCGGTGGGTGGGGGCCGCGACGGAGACTGGGCGGGCGTGGCGGCTGCGGGCGACGGCGCTACATGGCGGCTACAGCCGTGGGGGTTGGGGGAAGCAAGGGTCCCCTCGCCAATCATTGTGTCCGGTAATTTACCCGAGCCTTTCGTCAATGACCAGTATGGCCCGACATTGGCGCCGAGTTCAAAATACGGGAGCAGGGGAAGATCCGTGCCTTCATCGTGGGCCCACGTGCGCTAGGAGCGAGAAAGCCCGAAGCGGTAGACTAGCCGCTTAAGCGGACCTAGAAATTGAAACAAGGGTAGTCCTCATCAAAAAAATTCTTACCCAATACAACAAAACTCAAAGAAAAAATCGGTAAAATGACTATAAATTAACCAAAATTGGTAAACTTTTATTTTTTTGCCTATACCTCTTAAAAAGAAATGCTATATTTGATTTCTTCTTGCCTCAAAAAAATCCTGAAAACTTACAAAAATTTAATTCAATTCTAGGCTCAAAGATGATGATACAATCCCTAATCCTTTACAACCCCTAATCCTTTACAATCTTATCAATAAACCTCTTTTTTTACTTAAACTCATACTAATAGAAAAAATCATTCTTATCATGACAAAACACAAAAAGTAAAAGGTTTCTGCATTTCAAGTATTTGAGCATATTCAAGTCTGTGAACTCTAAGGTTTGAGCAGATTCAAGTATTTGAGCAGATTCGAAAATATGAACTCTAAGGTTTCTGCATTCAAGTATTTGAGCAGATTACACGAAATAAATTGCTAAATTGCAGTGATTAGAAATGAATTGTCTTACACTTACAAGGTGAATAGTATAGAAAATGTTTGATCAAAATTAAAATTTTGTATTATGTATACATGGATTTTCTAACAAATGAATTATCGCTAAGAAAAAAAGCAATATTAAATACCTTTTACAGATTACACGAGACTAAACACAGATTACAACAAATGTATTATGTACACAAAAGTACTGAGCTTTCAAAGACAAAGATTTAGCTTCCTGTACTTATGATCAAAAAGTGAGAGTACTCTGTGCTACAGCCTAGCTGTACCATGAATATGCAACTAAATAATCTATACAGTCTTGTGGTGTGGTTAGTGACGGACCTATAGTAGCCCATAAAGAATATAAACTATCTTCTCGGTTTGCATGATAACTAACATGCGCTGTAATACAATAACAACCTACAGGGTTGTTGCACTAATGAATAAAACAAAAATCGTAGATCCAGGGAAGGACAGAAAGAGGAACTAACAACCATTGCATTAAATCGATATATGGAAGCTTTTTTGAGACTCACGTTCGAAGGTGGCAAGGATCTGAAGGGGCCCTGGATCTGAACTAGTAAAATAAATAACATAAAGTAAACTAGAGGATTTGTGAAGACAGAGCGCACCTGAAGACTCAACAAATGTAGAGAACTTAAAGGAAAATTAATGGTAATGGGACTCAATTAAAAGGAAAAACCATCGCAACTCTTTACACTTCTATGTAGAGAACTTATTATTACCTTATTTTCCTAAACCATCCAATCGAGGCCGAGAGACGACCGTGGACTGCGAGGCGGAGACGGAAGAGGAGACTCCGTAGCAAAGCTCGCGGCCACCTCCCTCCGCACAGATCTCGCCGCCGCCGTCCGCAGAGAAGGCTCGCGCTGATGCTCCTCCGCCGAGATGCGTGCCTGGCTCGCCGGTTGCCGCTCCTCTCCCTCCGCCGAGAGGCTCGAAACCTCCCTCCGCGTAGATCTCGCCGCGGCCGTCGAGAAAGCGCGCGCCGAGCAGAAGCAGCCGCTCGCCGGTTGCTGCAGCCCGCGAGTGGGGAGAGCACGGAGGCGGGGACGGCGATGCCAGGGCCGCGACCGCGGCTCGCGAAGTGGGGACTGGGAGGCGAGACGGCGGCTGCTGGTGGAGTGTGGAGGGGGATTGGGTCAGGAAACCCTAGAACCCGAGAGCATATATACCCCCGATAGTGGCGCCGTAGCGGTCTGGTCTGACGGGTTTCGGATCTTGGGCATGCTATTTCTTTACTCGTGAAGTTTTGTCGGGCACAACTCATGCTCATGCCCGTGTCGCGGAGGAACGCAGACTCCACGCCTCACCGTCCATGCTCGCGCGGGTCATGCCGCGGATATTTTCTACCCGTTGCCATCGGGGCAACATGGCCAATGTAGTCAAGTCGGTCGTGACACGGTGTCATCGGGCGGGCATCGGTCTGACCCGGCGTCACGGGCGCCGGGGCTAAATGTTGCTTCTCTCCTCCGCCAGGTCCCTCTCTCCTCTGAGGTATCCTCAAGACAGAGATCGTCAAATCCATCAGCAGGAGCGTCATGTGCGACTGCATTGCATTGGATTCTGCGGGCCTTCTCGTGTCCGTCGAGACACTCGTGGGCCGGTGGTAAACATCGTTATACTAGGAGCGGCGCATCCGTGTGTCCTGGCCTAGAACGGCCCTCCACGCCATGCGTGTCTCTGGCGCCAACGCCGCGCCGTGGCTGCGGAGCGTGAACTCGTGGTCGGGTATAGGAGAGCATTTACTGTACGCATCTCGATGAAGCTCGGGCCGTTGGATAATATGGGGTACAACCATAAGTTGTTGGAAATAGCCCTTGCCCGGGATAGGGTTCCCTTTTACGTTAATGAAGTTTTGGCCTTGATTGGTTCTTGTGATTAGTTGATTGATTACACCGATCAAGGTAGGATGATACGACGAGGCGGGCTCATCGGCAAAATTTTTAGGTGGGGCTCGAGTGGGGCTTCCTTTGTTGTGTAGCGGTAGGTGGCGCTTGAGCCCCATTTGCCCGACTCGCCAACTCGTCATTTGGGCGGTGCTCATCTTTGGTATGGTGTTGGAGTCTGGAAGGTGGGCCCGGACTAGCGTCGAGAGATAGAGGCATCGGGCCAATTTGGGTGGGGTACGTGGTGCAAAAGTAGTAAAAAAGTTTTGGGCCAAATTTCAAGGTAGTCACCGGGCCCTACGGACTATCACTAGGTCCCGGTGGTGACTAGCTAGCGACGAGGAGGCGGCGGACTAGCTAAGCGGCAGCGGCCGGCGGCTATGGATGGCGACCACGGCGAGGAGGTCGCCGCCTCGCCCGCTCGCGGCGGCGGAAGAGCAAAGCAAAGGAGACACGCGGCCCACGCGTGCACATCCTCTCCAGCCGGCCTTCTCTTCGTCTTTGCGACCTCAAATACCGCCAGGAACCTCGAGCACCACAGTCAACACGGTACACTTCACACACTTCCTTCCTTGTTCCCCTCTCAGATCTCAAATCTCACCGAGGCTTGTCATCGTGCGGGAGGGTGACTTCCCGCAGGTCTCGGCGGGGATCCTCTACACCTCCTTCAACGCTCTTCTCCCTAGTCGCGTCGCCGGTGGTGACGTGTTGAACCTAAGCGCCAAGCTCGTGGGTGGGCACCCGGCTGACTCGTGCTCTTCATCCTCGCTAACCTCGTCCCTTCATGGTGCGTCCTCCATCATCTTGTTTTGTATACCTGGAGCTTGTGCTTGTTCCATAAAAATTCCTAGCTTAGGAAGTTCGGGAATGAATGCCATCGGCTTCTATCGACTAATGTTCATGTTCGGTAAGGGATGCACAATTGAGATCGGGGAAATGATTAGGACATAGAGTTAGTGTATGGGTTAGATTCCCAGCACTCTACATGCTATACAACCCCCTCAGTGGCCAATAACAAAAATTGTGTCGGAAGCGGCCGCTTTGTTGTTAAGATGCTTTCTAAAAATGTGTTCCAATTCGGTATGTATTGTATTGTTCGGTTGATATGCTCTTTTGAACAATCGACATACCGGGGTAAGTTTTGTCCCTAGGATGTGTGCTTGCTACCTAGGTGTTTTAGGCTGTGCAAAAACAATTTAGAAAAGCTTCCTTATCTGATGGGAGTTTCATGGAGTAACATTGTCTTTAATATAAATTTGTCGAATACACAATGGTGTCTGCTTCATTGTACCTTGGTTTTTGTGCATCTATCATTTGGGTTGGGCGGGTAATCGTTCTATTTTCTATTCCATAGTTCCATGTTAGTCCAATCGGTCTCATATACCTATGTCTCTCACGCTTCAGGGTACATATCTAACATCCCCGCCCTTAGTCATGCAAGAAGAGACAATAATTTACCCAGGGTCCGAGCTTTGGGGAAATTTCTTGGAGAGTTTTTGGGGACTTTATGGTACAAAACCAGTCGAGTTCTAAGAGCCGTTCTTAGTTGAAAATGCACGGAGAGGTTCAAGTATTTGTTCTTCACAACATAACTACATTTCTTTACGTACTCATGTCTTATATATTACAATGATTTTTATTGTCTTGCATTTCAACTATGTAGATATTTGGAAATTTGCTCTCGCTTGCTTTGCGAAAAAGCGGAAAAGGTTAATTAAGCTATTAAACAATTCTAAAGTGCCAATTCCAAGTCTTTTCTTTTCTTCTGTAAATGAAAGACTTTGGGGGAAGTGCCAATGTATTTGCATTCAGTATCATATTTTTTTATAGGGTTGAGATTCATGAGTATGGACTTTTTGGTCCAGCATTCAAAGTATGCGGTCTTTGAAAAATGAGTCAATTTAAAAAATTTCATCTAACTTACCTATTATTTAATTTAACTATTATAGATTGTCCTGATGTTAGTGATTACTAGAACCCCCTCCTGATTGTAAAGGCTTCTTAATAAAAACTCCCTCTGTTACAAAATACTTATACTTCACACATGTACCGGCATATATTTAAATAATAAGAATTTGACTTTTGGTTATTCTTATTAGATGGGCATTCTACTCCATCTAATTAGGGCAAACATGATGTGATTAAGTGAACTTCTCCACGCGTATGCTCAATTGTATGTTGTTTTGGGGATCGGGGTGTATTTATAAGGGTTCTCGCACCCTTTTCCTCTTCTTTAATATAATATTACACAGCTCTCTAGCGTGTTTGAGGAAAAAACATATACCACATGAAATTGATATTTCTTCCTTGAAACCTTGACAGATACTTGTGAAACAAAGGGATTGCTAGTCATGCAAATGGATCAATGCTTACTGTTGTTTTTCCTCTGAAATTTCTTTATTAACTTATATTTGTCGCTTAGCTTCTTTGTGTGATATACGTTTACATTTACATTTGTCATTTTTTTTTTCTGATCCTTTGATTCTCATATGACTTCAGGATGGGGGGAAGTGTCTTGAGGAAAAATATATTATTTGTTGTATTTCTTGGCTGCATGATTGTGGGCATTGTATTAATGTGTTTTTTTACAAAAAGAGAGGAGAAAGCAAATAATAATCCAAATCCACTCCACATTTGGAGTGATGTTGAAGTATATTATTGCCCTCTCAAGGACCAAAAAGGATTCTTCTTATTATCCCTCTTATGGCATATATAGGTCTGGAGCATGCGTTTATCTCGTAAGTAACCAATTTTGTTATCAACATTGTTTGTTGCTCTCCTTCTTACTATGTTATTCTTTAAAGATAATCTGTGGGTTCTTAGAAGGGGTTGTATTCACAAAGTATTGTACAACTTTGTCCTTGGCATATCTCGAGTTGGTGGAGCTATGGCAATCTATGGTCTTTGCCGAATGCAATCGAAATGCGTGAATTAACAATTCCCGACTCTTTGTTTAGTTATCGCCCCTCCCATCCACCAAAAATGTTAAGAAATATTGTAAATTCCTCATGCCATTTCTTGATGTAGTCTATATTTACTGTTTCCATGTGCCAAGACTCTGATGTGGCTATTATAGCGAGGATTTTTGAGGACTTGTATTTAGTGACTAGTCACACTAGCATTTGCTACATTTTATCTTATTCTACAATTATCTAAAACCCTAAAACCCCACATTCTAAATCAATAAAGAAATCCCTCCCCGCATGTTTTAGCTGAGCGTTGGAACATGACTTGCCATTTTGATTGCGCATTAGTTCTTGGATATTTGACCTCCGGACTTTATTCGACTACACTCGTAGTGTCGATTAGAACCGCTCTCGGGGTGTAGTCCTATTGGGGTTGCTTCTTTTTTCACAGTCCGGTTTCTTTAAAATGTTTATGGTGCAGACTTTGCTTGTCATTGCTATTTTGGTGCACTCATTGTTGTCTTTTGTTGCATTTTAATTGTTGGAGTGCTTGGTGTCGCAGCTCCTCTCTACTGATAGGTGCCTTATGGGGTGTTGGTGATGGGATGTTGAATACGCTTACTAAACACGGTTATTGGACTGTTGTTAAAAGAAGATGCCAAGGTAATTGATGCCATAATCTCATTTGCAGTCTTCAGATTTCTCTCTCTCTTTCTCGACATTTGGAACATAATGATTTGGTGTAAGTTTCATTTGCCATGTCTTCAATGAATACTTAAGTTTGGCAATGTGGCAAACCAGGGAGGCTACCTTTGCCGCCTTCAAGGTGTGGAGGGATGCCTTTCAGTTGCCATCATCTTCTTCTTGAGCCCAAACATGACCGCTTCTGTGCCATCGCGATCCTGATGACCATCACCCTGCTTTGTCTCATGTGTGGCGATTCATGATCCTCCCACAATTGTGGTGAAAAAAGCCATCGACCATCAGATCCTGAGGCAAAGTGTCCATCCTTGCATCTTAAATTAGGTTCTATCAGGTATCAAAGCAAAGGTGGGAGGCTCGCCACCATGTTCACAACCTATGTCGAGGGAAATGTCCCTCCCCGGCGTATGTGAGTCATGACATCATTATTTCATTACTACGTTATAGCGATTTTCGCCATTCTTTGATGTGATGATGTAAAGTTGCAAAGGTTTCAATTGAAGATAAGCGAGGACATAAAAGAAAAGGAAGTTATAATTGGGTGACAAGACATACAAAAATACGGGACTTCTTCTTTTTTTTTTTTTTTTTTGAAAGCAATACATGGACTTCTTACTATAAGAACAGTATACTGTTCCATAGTTGCCCTATTGTATTGTATTGCGTGAAGACAACAAAACTATGGTTCCCATGATCACTAGCAACTCAGCTTCGTGAATGCCATGAACAACTTTTCTGGAGTAACATGTACCAACGGTTTCTAAACTAGCTCGGTGGTGTCGCTCAATTTGTAGGTATACTGAAGCACAGAAAAACCCACTCATTGGCTCACTGGGTTCCAGAACAAATACAACGAATGCCGACGGTTACTTACGTTCATGTCCCCCTTTGGCTCTGTTCGTGATTTCACCATTCGCAGACATCGTTCGTTGTTGCTTTGTTTGGCCACATGTGGCCTGGCCATTGAAAATACTAAAAATTACTGCACGAGTAGCGGCGAAACTCACGTTACTGCTCAGGCGGCAATGTGACAAGAGTCCAAATTTAAATTTTACTTTACAGATGGAATAAGTTTTCCCACGCCTGCATTTGCATTTAACAATTTGCAACATTTCAATTCACGCAAACTATCGTCCCGTATGAGCAAGCGGCTGTGACTTTATTTTTAACTAAAAAGAATTTTCTAATCGCGGCCGGCCGGTATCCTGACCTCCCGTCCGTCGTGCACCTCGGTCGTCCGTCGCGTTCCCCAATTCATTCATTCATTCACAAGCACGAAGCAGAACAGCAGCAGAAGAAAACCGCAGCGCAGAGCGCAGAGAGCACGTCACCTGCCCGCCCATCCACCCACCTCCTCTCAATTTCGCCTGCCCGCCCCCAACGCCTCCATGGCGGGCGCCGACACCGCGGCCACGGGCGACGCCGAGGAGGCCGCGCCCCCGGATCCCGGCCCCGGCGCGCGCACCGCGTCCGCCTCGGCGCACCGCGACGTGCTCCTGCTCAGCTCCGCCTTCCTCTTCGTCTTCCTCGCCTACCACGCCGCGCAGAACCTCCAGAGCACCGTCAACACGGTAACAACCCAACCAGCCGCTTCGTTCTGCTCGCGGCCGGCTGTGGCTTATGGCGCCTCACGGCCCTCACCTCGCCTCATCCGTGGCTTATGGCTTCTGGCCGTACGGTGCTGTGTTGTGGCAGGACGAGAACCTGGGCGACATCTCGCTGGGCGTGCTCTACACGTCCTTCACGGCGTTCTCGGCGGTGGGGTCCCGGTGGTGCGGTGGACTCGCGCTCATCGTCGGCACCTCCGTACCTCCTCTTCATCGCCGCCAACCTCGTACCCTCCTGGTAAACACACCGCTCTCGCACGCGCGCTCCTCCCTCACTCTCTGTTTCCTTCCTCTGCAACTGCAATGTGGCTGCTGCCTGCCGGCTGATCGGAGTTCACTTTCCCGTTCCCGTCCTGGGAATAATCTGAGAATTGGGATACTCCTAGTTGCGTCGTATCGTAGCATTAGCATCTGATGAATGAATTCAGTCGGTCGTCTAGTGCTTGTAGCAGTACTACAGCTGAATCTTGGTGATAATTTAGGCAAGTCTAATCCAGTCTCTCTGAATCCTGACACGCACTTGGTATTGTTAGTGGTAGACAGATGCAAAAATCTTTAGGTATGGCCCGGGAATGCCAGTGCTAATTTAAACGGAACTTGGATGGATTTCTTTCCGTAAACATCAAAGAAATTTATCGTACTATTTTAAGATGAAAGCAACGGATATCTGATGCTACTTGACGCCGAGACGAGAGGGAAAATGTACTACTATGATTATTTCAGAGGTGTGGGGTGCAAAAGTGTCTTTGATTGCGGCACGGAATGGTTAGGGCGACTAAAACCAACCCTATCGTTTTACTGTGCATAAATAATTACATCCATTAGTGTAAAATTCTCTAAGTTAAAACTGTGTTCGACTGACGAGGACGCATTTGAAATCATCGGGGTGTACGATTCACTCGGTGTGAAGAGCAGATCTGAGACGTTTAAACTTTGGGGAATAATGTGATTGGGAAGGCAATCGATCAGCAGCAGCATTTCTATCCAGTGAACACGAAACGTTCACTGCAACTATGTATGACACGAGTGCTCGTGCTAACAACAAAAGTCATGATGTCACATGAGTACACAAGCTCAAGGCTCAAGTCCAAGCACCCAAACCGAGTTCAATCAGCTGGAGTTGCCATACACGAAGCGCCTGACAAGCCGGATCACCTCGGTGCCGGCGTCGCCGGCCGGCTCCACGACGAAAAGCCCGGTGCTGGCCTTGGAACTCGACGTGATCCACGGGCTGTCCCATCGCCTTGAGCCGCGGGCGTAGTCCGCTGGCGGTCGCTAAAAGGTCCGCTCCTCGCGGTCACGGCGAAGCGTCCGGCCAGGGAGGCGGCGGCCCGGGCGGGGCTCTCGGGCCGAACGGGTTGGCGAGCGGGTGGTCCCTCGTGGCGCCGGCGCGCGAACCGCCCGGGGCGGTCGCACTCCCGGCGGCGTCGAGGAACGGGCCCGGCTGGAACTCGCCGGACGCCCGTCCTCCACCTCCTCAAGAACTGGCGAGCATGACGTGGGCCGCGATGCCCGACATGCGAACCGGGTCGGGCCGGGCTACGCCGAGAGGACGGCCGAGGCGACGGCGGCGTGGTGGGACGATGTTCCGCCCGCCGAGTCACCGCGGCGAACACCGCCCATGTCGTAGACTTCGGCGAAAGAGTCCTCGGCACGACGGCCCGAAGCGCCGACTCCATGGCCGTGATCGCTGCGTGGTGAGTCGGGAGGGAGCGGTGCTCGGTCTGCGAGCGGTAGTCGGCGGAGCAGGACGACCGGAAGGAAATCGCCGACCGGGGAGACGGATGCGGCGGCGTGGAAGTTGGGCAAAGAAGGTGCGGGCGCATTCTCCGCCGCCGTGGAAGGTAGGCGAGCACCCGAAGCTTCTTGTTCTTGTTGTTACCGCAGGAGGCGCCCGGCGGCCTCTGTACACGCTGAGCTTGAGGTCGTGGGTGGCGTCGTACCACGACGTCCTTCCACTTTCGGGCAGCGGGGGGACACGGACGGGGAGGCAACGCTTATAGTCGGGCGAACCGACCACCGCCGTCGCTGAGAAAGCTGGAGGACATGGGGAATGTCCTCGACGACGTGGCGGCGAGGAGGCTGACATCGCGGGTAGGTGTTGGCGAGACTAACTTGGTGCGAGAAGGTGCAGCAAAGCAACTGTGTTTATATAGATGCTGATGAGGCGTTCCAAATATCAGCGGCAATGCAAATCCTTCTCATCAATGGCGTCTCTGTTTTCGCTTGCTTGATTCGCAAGCACGTATCACTATCAGTCAACCGATGATGCCTCCAAGATTGACCATGAGGAGACCAATGAAGATATATAGGACTATTTTGTTATAAGTGACTCAGAGTGTCACTCTTATATATTTTTCTAGTCTCGGAGAAGAAATTTCTGCAGACGACGTGTTGCAAACGGAGTCGTACACACGCTCATAAAAACTAGCGTGGCGTTTGCGCGGTAGCGCTGGTTGTTTGCAGCATTATTGTTCCTCTTTATTTATCATGCTAGTTTTGTTGAAACGATAAGAGGATAGTTTTGTTTGGAACTTACAAAAAAAATGACCGTTTGTATGGAATTTGTATAAAGACATCACGAAGGAGCGAGTCATGTAGGATGGAAATCCCTTTTGAAAGTTTAAGTTAGCCTTGAAGATTAAGATTTTCATTGATACATTAAAATGGCGCAATTCTAACAAAAGATAATTTGGTAAAAAATTGAAAGGTTTGTAGAAAAGTGGGCTTGAATAAGATTCATGAAGTTCCAGCTAAAAAAAGCAGAACAGTAGGTTTGAATAAGATTCATGAAGTTCCAGTTGAAAAAAGCACAACAGTAGGCTTGAATAAGATAATTTGGCAAAAAAATGAAAGGTTTGACTAATGGGCACAACAGCGCAGAACAGTAGGCTTGAATAAGATTCATGAAGTTCCAACCATGATCAATGTCGCCCATCTTCATCCCTCGTAGATTAGTGGTCCTCCTCCTCCTTCTCCTTCCGTAGATTGTTGTATCCTAATACGTCATCTTGAAAAAATTATCTACATGATGTATTAAGTTGCTTTGTTGATACCTACATATTTGGGTGTCATATACGTTATCATTTTTTCTCATGTACTATACGAACAAGTGTACATGCCAATCACTAATAAATCTCGTGTACATAGTAATAGCATCGCTACATTGTTATGCGAAAGACTGAAAAGTTTAGCAGTCAATGTAACACTCACGATTTAGGACATACTCCTACGATTTGTTCTTCCTAAATTATAAGTCGCTTTTGAATTTTTGGTACACCTATTTTGTTATACATCTAGATATAATAATATGTTTAGATATATAGCAAGATGGATGAACCAAAAAGTCAACTTTGGAACAGAGTGAGTAATACATAACTGGTTTAGGGGACAAGACAATGAGGTTTCTATCTTCACCTGTGTGTGGTTAAGGGGTGGCTATATCTATATATATATATATACTCTTACACCTATATACCATTTCTAGCACCACATCGAGCCATGTCACCTCTAATTCTCTCCCATCGTCCGATCCTTCCAAGCGACGTACGGTCGACCACCCCACCGATCACTGTTCATTCTACAAAGAACGGATCTTGTTTCCTAATATCCGCTGTCGTCCTCATCCCTCATAAATCAGTGTTCCAACTCGTCCGTCCTTGGCACAAATCCATTTATCCTTTCGTTTTTCACCCCTCTTACCAAAGGTAAAACAGGGATGATCTTATCCCTACAGCCAAACAAAGAGACGTGTGATTATTGTTCACACTAGTACACAAATGAACTTACGTGGGTGGCATTTTGGCTTTTCCGTGGCGGGCATTGTGTCCGCTTATGGAGCTAGGGGTCACGTTAACCGTGGGCGGACTCCATGCTCGCCATGGAAAATCGATTAACCGTGGCGGGCGTTTAACAAAACCGCTAATTAATAGATAGATAACTCATGGCGGGTATCAAAACGTCGCCGCCATGGTTAATGTATTAACCATGGCGGTTTTGTTACAAGCCCGCCACGGTTAATTAATTCAGGATTAATAAAAAATAATTCAAAATATTATAAAATTATAAATTATGATTTAAGCTACATATTAAATAATAAAATAAGAGAATATTGACATAAAATCTTGAAAATGCATCACAATTTAACATTGAACTAACATGGACATTCAATTAAAGCACTTTAGAGTATAAAAATTCACCACCACACATCAAAATTTTACAAAACTCGGTCGAACGATCGATTGATCAATCAAGTTTAGCTAGGTTACAACTCGAGCCATCCCACGTATAATCCTTCGTGTCTAGCGCATTTCTCCAGTCCCGTAATTCTATAAGTCCTCGCTTTAGCAAGGTCGTTTGTTAGGGGTCGAAGAAAATGGCCGGTAGGTAGCACAACGCCCTCAATGACGCCCCTACTGCATGGCGCCAACCGGTTTTGAAGGTTATGTCGCCCAAGCCTTTCATCCAAAAATCTTCCGTGGTTTTTCGCTCGCCACCAGTGCCACGTAGTACGGCGATATACATGTCCACCGCGATATGAAGGTACATGTATAGAAACCACATAGGTTGGTTCCTTATAGGCCGCTACCGCATTTGCATGCACGATATATGTACAAGAAAATGGTTAGAATATTATGAGACCATTCAATATGGACGAGCAAACGAGTAATGACATATACCTGGTCTCGCCTCGATCTTCATTTGGTAACGCTCTTTTGCGTAAGCCTTGGATGGCGACACGGGGTCCTGCAAGTAATCCCTGTAAGCCTTGTCATGAATCCTCGAAGACTTACGTGGTATGAAATAGTATACAAGTGTCGTGGACTTGCAGCTTGCAAAGGCCTCTTCAAAATGTTTATAAAGTCCTTTTGGCGATCACATACGAGTCCAAATTCTAAGGGCACATCCATCCCGAGGGAAGATTAGCCAAGTAATCCAAAGGGCCAATGTGTTGTTGTTTGTATACCGGCCAGGGCTACACCATTTTATTTGATTAGAAATAGATTCCAAGTGTTCAAAAAAAAAAAAAGTATTATTGCTTTTGACTTACTTGATATGTTGGGCCGCAACGAGACAACCGGGCCGCCCTTTGATCTTCTTTCATGCACTTCGGTGCATGTAGTTTGCCATCTCTAACTCTTGCATCGGCCCTTGTTTTAAAGTGTTTATATTGTTCGGCCTTGCCCAACTTCCTCAACTCTTCGCTCCTCCGCTCTCCATCCAAGAATGAGAAAAAATACGCCACGCCTATTTCCTCTTGGACATAGGAACCTAGTGGCTCATTCATTGTTGGGATATCAATGCTTGCATCACCGCAAGCACATATGATCCGCGTCATTATAGGATGGAGAGCTAGAATTAGTGTGATATGCGGCGAAATGCATAAAAAACTCACACTTAGCGGCATAGAGTGTGACAATGGATTGGTCGAGGTCCCCGGCCGTAGCAACCGCCACATTTCGAAAGCCTATTGGGAGTGAGATATCTTCGTCCAAGTTAAAGAGCTCTTTAGGAACTTCAAAATGAAACTCCCTCACCCCCGTCCACCTGCATGCCGATATAATATGTGGAACCCGCGAGTGTCCTACTCCTCGCCCTCGATTAGCCGCCCACCATGAACTCGCTGCTCAAACCGGCCTCATGTACCGGCCGACCATTGTCCTCGCCGATGGGGTATATAATTCTATATAGAAGGAGATGTATATTAGCATCATTCAGGTACGCACGCATATCGCAATATGTCCGGGTTAAGTTTGTTGAGATTATCACGCATATACGTGCCTAGTACTGCCCGGTCTTCACGGCCCCTGCTCTCGCTTAGCCAATGTCGAGGTCCTTTTTCTCTCTCCGCTAGCTCCGCCCCCGCAATCATCTATGTATTTGGAGGTCGTGGCAAGAACTTCCTCATCTTCTTTTTGATAGCTTCTTCTTCTTTCTACGCTTGGGAGAGTATTCGACCTCATCGTCCTTTTTGTTGCTTCCGAGGCGGTGTTGAGAATCCTATGCATGTGTACAAGTTAGCCATGTAATTTTTGCTATACTGTCACATGTGTTGACATTAGGCACCAATTAATGCATAGTACAAGTTAGCCATGTATTTTTTGCTATGTACCGTTCACATTTTCTGAAACCTCCTCAACCATTGGGCTTGAACGGCGTGGAGGACGGCAGCCCCGAGTGTCACGCCGCTTTAGGGGAGAAGGTGTCCTCTCGCCGTCAGCCCAATAGCAGTGTGTCTTATGACCGTCTTCTCCCTTCCTGGTTCTTCCGAGGTGGGTTCGACGAGGACTTCCGCCACCTCGCCACCATCGTCGTTGTTATCATCATCGCCATTGTCGCCACCACCTAGGGGGAGGATCCGCTAAGCGCCGCCAACCGAGGTGGTGTCGCCTACCGAACTAGGACAATGTCTTCCTTGTTCCATAGGTACGCATTCTCCACCAAGGTCCTTGAGTACAAGCTTCTCCTAGTTACCCGATATCGATCTCCTCATCACCAAGCCTCGGTCTCTATGATTGGTGCATAAATGAAGGCATATTCGGTGGACCCATTTAGGTTATTGTACAACATAATACTCTCGTGGTGCACACCACCTGCCACTAAAGGGTCACCCTCCTTCTTCTTCCCTTCCCGCCAACTGCATATGTGAGAGTGCTCATCACAAGCCGACGAGATCGTCGATTGTTCTGTTAGCTCCGCCAGAGGGTACTCACACCTTGGATGTTGGAAATACCTTTCTTCTAATACCTCTTCTATTTTCTTCGACTATGTCCTTTATGGCTTCATAGCCTTGCATCCTAAGGTTATCCCTCACAGATTCCGCCCTCGTGGTAGTTGCCCGCTGCCGATGCCCCGGAATCCACCTGTCTTCACTAAACCTGAAGCTCGGCCCCGAACTCGACCACGGTGCTCGGGTTCTTCCGATTGCTCTGGCCACCGTCGCGCTCCCTCCTAGGTTTGAACTCCCGCGCCTTGGCCTCTTTGACACGCATCACCTTCTTCTCCACCTCGTCAACCTTGGGTCATTGTATTCTGGACGTGCTGCCCGTCTTCGCTTCTTACCGACTGCATAGAAGAAGTCACGCGCCCTCTCAGAAGGGCTAGCAACGGACTATCTATTCCTTTCTCGCCCTCCCTTTCTTTCCGCCGCCATCCACTTTATGACCTGGCAGATATCCTACCATGTCGAGGTTGTGCCCGAGTTCGCTCTTCTTGCGAGTTCTTACCCATTTTCGACTTGGCTCATACTTTCAAGTAGTCGTAAGGTTGACGAACTCATCCTTAACGGTACTTTAAGAAGTTGTAGGCTTGAAGTGGTGACTTGCCTCTTCTCGCATAGTTTGTGTACATATGGTTCGCCAGGGTGCGAGCGCTTTGTTGCAAACTTGACCACACATACTCTTGCATTTCTTGTCAAAGCCCGCCGCCCCGATAAATGGAACAGACTTCACGCCTTTCCACACTCCTTCTTTCACCAACCGAACATATTTGATTACATATTTGGTTCTATTACAAAAAGGATCGACTTATTTTTGCGTGGGTCGCCACTGCCTTCTTCCCTCGACCATCGCCATGGCACCGTGGCTTTGTCTTGGTCCTCGATGACATTCCCCACACGCGTGTCTCTCGACTTCCTTAATCTTGGTTGGGATGATCTGCAAAAGAGCGAACTCGCAGAAGTTGTTGTACTCTTCAGACTCGCACTCCATCGCTCCCACGATCCTTTGCTTTCCTCCCATGACCGCGTAGTTGCTTTTTTGCTCCCGCGATTGGGGGCACCGGAACAGGCTACCGCACGCGACGGCGAGTACCCACTCATCATCTCCAAGCATTCTTCGAGGCCCCAACGGTGGTTAACCCAACTGGCTCACGCCAATCGCCGCTGGCTTGACCTCCATCGGGCAACGAAATGGGTATTCAGAAGCCTTCGCCATAATCAAGTTCCCAAATCACTTGCCCATAGTATGTCTTTAGTTCCTGCGGCCATGTCCATGCCCTCATACCGAACACCGCTCGCGGACGCCCGCTGTCCTTTTCTTCGTGTGGAACCCAGATTGGCTGATGTCGTGAACCTGCTATGTGATGATTCGCTAGACGGGCCGTATGCAAGACCGATTCTTCAGTATCCGCGCTTAGGCATTCCCCGCTCTCCGATCCACGCCAGGAACTTCCATCTTGCGTTGTCTCAGCATTCACCCTCTCGCGGCGCCTACCACGCTGTTGCTTGACTTCTCCAGATGCTTCTCAAAATTTCACGTTCATTGGAGGTCAACTGTTCGTAGAGGCCACATGGGCTTCTTCGATTGTTTCGTGGTCTATATCAGGGCTCAGATTTCTCTCCCTCACAGCAGCTCCATCCCCTCGCGGTTCTCGCTTCTTCAGGTGGTGTTCGTGTAGGCCGCATTGCATTTCCATCCCTGATGTATCTATTGCAGCCAGCTAACGCACTCATGTGTTGTGTATGCCTCGATCATAGAGCCCTCTCGGGTATGCACCTGCTAAGGACTGATCTCGCTAAGAGAGGACATGAACCGCCTGCTCATCCAATATCTCGCGTGTAGAGAGGCTCCCAGCTTCTTTCTATCCGATCGACTCATGTGTATCATGAGGTGTGGGCATAATATCAAGAAAGATGGTGGTAAGCACATCTCAAGCCGGGCATATAGTCTCCGCTGATGAACTCTTTCACAGTGGAGGTCATTTTCAGCGATGACCTTCTCGGGATGCGATTAAAAAGTAGCACAGACAGCAGTAACGACCATCTTCAAGAACTCGGGCCATGCACCTAATCACAATTGGAAGGGAACACCACCAAGATGACATGGCACAAGTGGCCTTGAAGTTTGATAGTGTGAGGTCTTTCATCGATACAATGCTTTGAGGTTGGAAACGTAAACCGGGTCGCACTTTCACATCCCCGAGCCATTTGCAAAAATCCCTTTTTCATCCCGTCGACAGAGTTCGCGGCGGAAGGCTCGGCTTTTTTCTCGCCATTCCCTCGGTGGCTTTCGGCGTGAAGTTCGCCCGATGCCCATGTTCTTCCAAAGATCCCGACGTGACTTGACACCGTCCTTCGCTTTTAGTCTTGATATCTAGGAACATCCCACTGCTTTCTCGAAGAGATTCTTCAGATGCATGTTATCGACAAAGATGGGATGTATGGAGCATCTTCCAAAGATGGTAGGTATTTGAAGAAAATCGACCGCTTCTGAATGGGACTTTGGGCGCACGCACGAAAGGGTTCTCGCTTCGCCGCTTTCTTCTTCTGCACCGCCGCTTGTTCGTCTCCGCCTTTTCCTTTGGCCCACCGGCTTTTCTTTCTTCTTTCCAACTCGCGTTTATGTTCTCTCACCATTTTCAAACACCTTCGTCGGCAGCTTACCCTCCGGCCTCCGTTGATGTACCCAAAGTCGGCCACACAGTACTCGGCCCATCGAGTTTCCTTTGCACTGTCAGTCTCTTTGCAGTAGGAATTTACTTGAAGCGCTTCATGTACACCGCGTTTTGGGGATCCACTAAGGTAACATGGAGCAGTATGCTCACGCAAACGTGCAGTCAAGCCTTCCCTTTAATCCGCTCCGGCAATGAAAAAGAGAGCAGGTAATCACCGCATGCAGGCCATTATCATTGCCTTTAGAGTGAAACTTCTTCTTCCTGACCGCATCCATAATCTCTGACCCCTTCCACAAGCCTTCCGCCCATTTCCTTCCATTATCGGCTCAATGAGCACATCTATATCATTGCCCGGCCGCTTTGGTCCCGAAACGAGCATGGCCGAGGAAGATATTTGCGCTTCAGCACACTGAGGGAGGCAGTGTTGAATATGGCGGTGAGGGTGACCGCCAAAGTCGCGGCGCATTCACCAGGTCTCCGAATCCGGATTCATCCCTGCCGCACTCATTGCGAATCTTACGCCCCAGGCTCGCCCCGTAAACCGAACATGTCATTGATGCGCTTTCCCACGCTGCATCCGAGGGGTGTCGTAGCTTGCCATCGCCTCTTCGCGGCGCTCCTTCGCCACATGCATGCCAGACACGCCTGGCATCCTCTCGGTTCCCAAAAATTGCACGCAGCGATCCGTAGACTCGCAGGTACCACAACCGATAGGGCAGGATCTTCCTCCTGGTGTAACCCCTTCTTCCTCGCCCTCGGAGGTGGCATCCGCTTCTGCCCGCCTTCTCCGCTTCTTGGGCTCTCTCGATGGTCCCTCCTCACGCGGCACGACATGTCAAAGATCTCCTCTTGTAACG
>JADLZK010011171.1:0-105658 GCA_015847255.1 Hyparrhenia diplandra | reverse complement strand
TCGTCAACTCTAATACGTACTATAATACGTATAGCTATGAGTATCCCAATTCGCCACTTTCTTTTGGTTAAAGAATCATAACCGTTTAGCTGGGAACAAATTCAAAATACGCTACAGTGGCACATCGCCCCGGTTGTCCTGTACTACGAGTTGTCGTAGCAGATGGAATGTGTGACGGACGGACACAGGCGAGGCGGGTGTAGACGATCCAGCGGCGGCGGAGGCGGATGATGATGCTGTGGGCGGGCACTTGGCGGTTGGCGCAGCAGCGGCGCGGAACAAGGGGCGCTCAAAGCAGCAGCGGCCGGCCGGCGGATCGCGACGCGGGTGCGTTTGCTGCCTCTACATGCTTCCATCCATCGTCGATGACGATGAGATGATGATGACTCGATGCGCACCCACCCACCTCGGCGCGGCGATTCCCTTCCGCTTTCCAGCTCTGCCTGTGCCTGTCCTCGCGGCAAAGCTTTCGGCGGCCCGCTTCTTCCTGTTGGTGGGTTGGGCTTCATCTCGTCTCGTACCTGATGCAATACAAAGAACCGGCTGAGCCCATCTCAGCAGAGACACCGTTTAGTGCCACGTTGTTTATTGACGTGTCAAAAAAAAACATAAAGAATCTGGCAGAGCCTAAGGTCCTCCTCAATTGGGCGATCGATCTAGATTTCTTGCACTTTCAAATACAAGAATTGTAAAATTTTCACGTTGAGACTGTCAAATGTTAGTAATAATAGAAAAAAAAAATGTGCTCAAGGACATTGGAGAAACGTGTGGTATGCCAGCTCAGAAAATTTGTGTGGCAAGTACAATTAGGGCTTCTCCAACGCGATGTGCTGGCGTGCTGCCCCAAAGGCCACGTCGGCTTGGATTGTCCATGTCAACTTGAGTAGTAGCTCCGCAGCATGTCAGTGTATCCTGCAGGAGATACAACCGCTCCGTCTGCCAAAAGCACCAGGCAGTACGCAGGAGATAGGCAACAGCGCGTTGTGAGATGCGGAGGGTGGCCTTGCTTCTGTAAAGCTGAACAAAAGTAAAAGGCATCGAGTGCAGTCGTCCTTGCTCTGTCAAATGAGACTACGGTAGTCATTGTTGCGTTGGGAAATTTGCGTGCTGCCCCATCTACTTGTGTCAGATAAGGCTAACGTTTGTAGCTGCTAGCGTTGCGGCTGCCCTTATGAAAGCATGTATTCGTGCATGGAGAGACAACATGAGAGAAATGACTCTTTTTCATGTTGTCTTTAACCCCCGTTGGTTCAGAGTGTCTCTACTCTCTAGTGGCACAATGGATGGTGGCAAAGATCCCGGGGGCATAAGCTGCATAAATGGAGGGAAAATACGGTCAAAATAATTCTTCTGCGTTTTAGTATAAAATAGGAGATGTGAGGAGCAAAAAAAAAAAACTGCAAAAAAAAAAACATTGTTTCCTTGTTTGTGTCTAGTTTCAACTTGTTTTGATTATAAAGAGTTGATGAGTTGTATCAGACACGGGCTGTATAAACGGACCCAAGTCCCCCTTTGTAAAACTTTATTAAGAGTGTATATACATAACAACTAATCTATACTATAATGGCGCGGTTGTTTTATTTTTTTACAACAATACACCGTCATCCGTTGGATCTCACAACGAAAGGTTAAGATGGAAAGTTTGTCACACAGGTCTTACGTGACGCCCCGACGCCCACTCCTGCGACTGTTTTGATCGGCGAGGGTTCGATCCCCGTCCTCGGCCTCTGTTTTCTTCTCTTCGAAAACATCGGGCTGCCTCCATTGATGCCGCCGTTATCGTGCGTGGGATCCTTCCCCGACGTGGGCTGCCGCGTCCGCCGCCGCTGAGGCCAGGGCCGCACGGCCCTGGCGCTGTCATCCACTGCCTCGCCGCTCGCCGTCATGGGCGCGTTCGCCAGTCGCCGCCATGGGCGCGTCCGCCGGTCGCCGCCACGACTTCCATGGTAAACAAGGTGTAGCGACTCCACGATCTCTCTCACGACGCACAGCGCAGCCCTAGCGGTGCGCGCAGCCGCCGGCTGCATTGCTGCAGTCCCTTTCTTCCCGCTGGTCGTACCGATCCCTCTTCTCCCCAGTCCCCATCGCCCTCCTATCTCTTCAGATCGGCATCGCGGGAAAGAGTTCCTCCGGCGGCGGAGGTGGCTAGGAGGAGGAACGTTGGTGGCGGGCGTCGGTGCTGGAGCTGCTGCTCGCGGCGGTCCGGACCTGTGTGGTGGAGTGCCGGTTGGATACGGCGGCGTGGTGGTTGCAGGCTGATCTGGGTGGCAGACTGACGGTGCCGCCTGATGGCGGTCTCCCTCCAATTGGATTCCTCCGATCCAGGTTCGTGTATCCTCTGCCCCCTCCGCTGCCACGTGAGAACTGACAAATGAGTCCTGCCTAGAGATGTTCCTGAAACTTCGTTGGTAGATGAATAGTGTTCAAAACACACATACAAAGATGCACTTGTCTGAAGTCTGAGCTAATTGAATGCTAAAAAAAAAAGTTTCAACTAATTGAATGTCTTCTCTCTGTTGCCAGGTGCTATCCACGGTGTTTTCTCATTTTCTCTCATTTTCTGACATCATGGCTTTGTTTTAACATCCATAGTCTAATGGAAGTTTCCGTAGGAACACCATGTCACCGAAAACAATACTATTTAATTTAATGTTATCTGATTAAATTCTAAAATTGAATTTGTTTGACAAGAGGTGTACACGGTGCCTGACATCATTTTAATCTTTCAAAAGCTGCAGATCATTCTTCTCAATAAGATCGAGTTTTTAGATGTTAAACATATTTTTCTATTATTTTAGTGGAGTTTTAGATTTTAAAATATTTGGTTGTCATATATTTTTGATAGTTTAATAATTTCTGTTAGGATAGAACTAATTATAGAAAAAACGGGAAAAGTTATGTGCGAAACCTTTTCCAGTTGGAATAGTTTCATATGTATGGTTTACTACTTTACTCATATCCTACGTTTCAATAATGGTTAATATGGCTAATTTTCTATCCTTTTAAACAGATCCTTCATGGGGTTAATCACTTGCTCTTGCTCTTGCACTGCTCCAGCAGTTTAAGGACCCTAAGAACAAAGCCTGCTGTGCTGTAAGATTCTTATGTTTATCGGTGTCGGTTGTTTCCTGAGGTGTGGTGGCAAAGCCAAATTGGCCAGAGAAATAACTTGCAGTGTTTCGCTAAAGTCATTTCAATGGTCTTCAACATAACGCTATGATGATCAGATTAGTGAAATATTTTATGCCGGAATGATTTTTAACCCCCTTTGAAATGGCTTCCGTTCATATCAGAAACCAGTACAAAGTTGTAGAGGTTTGAAGTCCAAAGTATATATAATCACATTTTTAAGAAATTTTGGAGGGTCACAATATTACCTCTGCACCATGGGATTGATCTTTGTTTTTTTTTAGAACAATCTGATGCAGGCAGGCATGGAAAAGAGTAACCAATTTTGACTGGGTTAAAATTTGAAGGAGAGGGAATGGGAGAAGAACTATTCTGCAGGAAGGAACTGAAGATAACTTCGAAATTCTAATGGAAAGTATGGAAGTATCTGGTGTGTCCCTTATTTCCATTGCAATTATTTTCTGTACAGTATTCCAATCTGATTCATTTGAATAAGGAATAAACCTTGCACCATATTTTGGGAATTAAATGACAATCAGTGAAGGATGCAACATGTTTATCTCCTATGTTTCAGGATGAATTATAGTATTATTTCACTGATGCCGTAGGCTCAAATGTTTGTCTGGATCTTTAGCTTCATCTAATTAGTTGTGGCAAAATATTATATTGGTTTCTTCATAATCTATACTATAATGGCACGTTGTTTCTATTTTTAGAACAAGCACCGTCATCCGTTGGATCTCACAACGAAAGGTTAAGATGGAAAGTTTGTCACACAGGTCTTACGTGGCGCCCACTCTGCGCGATCGCTTTGATCGGGCGAGGGTTCGATCCCCATCCTCGGCCTCTGTTTTCTTCTCTTCGAAAACATCGGGCTGCCTCCATTGATGCGCCGTTATCGCGGCGTGGGATCCTTCCCCGACGTGGGCTGCCGCGTCCGCCGCCGGCCGAGGCGGGGCCGCACGGCCTGGCGCTGCATCATCCACCTCCGCCGCCCGTCATGGGCGCGTTCGCCCGATCGCCGCCATGGGCGCGTCCCGCCGGTCGCCGCCACGACTTCCATGGTAAACAAGGTGTAGCGACTCCCCGCGATCTCTCTCACGGCGCACAACGCAGCCCTAGCGGTGCTGGCGCGCGCCGCCGGCTGCATTGCTGCAGTCCCTTTCTTCCCGCTGGTCGCACCGATCCCTCTTCTCCCCAGTCCCCATCGCCCTCCTATCTCTTGGTCGGCATCGCGGGAAAGAGTTCCTCCGGCGGCGGAGGTGGCTAGGAGGAGGAACGTTGGTGGCGGGCGTCGGTCTTTGGAGCTGCTGCTTTCGCGGTCCCGGACCTGTGTGGTGGAGTGCCGGTTGGATCTGGCGGCGTGGTGGTTGCGGGCTGATCCGGGTGGCGATCGGCGGTGCCGCCCGATGGCGGTCTCCCTCCAATTGGATTCCTCCGATCCAGGTTCGTGTATCCTCTGCCCCTCCGCTGCCACGTGAGAACCGACAAATGAGTCCTGCCTAGAGATGTTCCTGAAACCGTTGGTAGATGAATAGTGTTCAAAACACACATACAAAGATGCACTTGTCTGAAGTCTGAGCTAATTGAATGCTAAAAAAAAAAAAGTTTCAACTAATTGAATGTCTTCTCTCTGTTGCCGGGGTGCTATCCACGGTGTTTTCTCATTTTCTCTCATTTTCTGACATCATGGCTTTGTTTTAACATCCATAGTCTAATGGAAGTTTCGTTAGGAACACCATGTCACCGAAAACAATACTATTTAATTTAATGTTATCTGATTAAATTCTAAAATTGAATTTGTTTGACAAGAGGTGTACACGGTGCCTGACATCATTTTAATCTTTCAAAAAGCTGCAGATCATTCTTCTCAATAAGATCGAGTTTTAGATGTTAAACATATTTTTCTATTATTTTAGTGGAGTTTTAGATTTTAAAAATATTTGGTTGTCATATATTTTGATAGTTTAATAATTTCTGTTAGGATAGAACTAATTATAGAAAAAAGCGGAAAAGTTATGTGCGAAACCTTTTCCAGTTGGAATAGTTTCATATGTATGGTTTACTACTTTACTCATATCCTACGTTTCAATAATGGTTAATATGGCTAATTTTCTATCCTTTTAAACAGATCCTTCATGGGGGTTAATCACTTGCTCTTGCTCTTGCACTGCTCCAGCAGTTTAAGGACCCTAAGAACAAAGCCTGCTGTGCTGTAAGATTCTTATGTTTATCAGTGTCGGTTGTTTCCTGAGGTGTGGTGGCAAAGCCAAATTGGCCAGAGAAATAACTTGCAGTGTTTCGCTAAAAGTCATTTCAATGGTCTTCAACATAACGCTATGATGATCAGATTAGTGAAATATTTTATGCCGGAATGATTTTTAACCCCCTTTGAAATGGCTTCCGTTCATATCAGAAACCAGTACAAAGTTGTAGAGGTTTGAAGTCCAAAGTATATATAATCACATTTTTAAGAAATTTTGGAGGGTCACAATATTACCTCTGCACCATGGGATTGATCTTTGTTTTTTTTTTTTATAGAACAATCTGATGCAGGCAGGCATGGAAAAAGAGTAACCAATTTTGACTGGGTTAAAATTTGAAGGAGAGGGAATGGGAGAAGAACTATTCTGCAGGAAGGAACTGAAGATAACTTCGAAATTCCTAATGGAAAGTATGGAAGTATCTGGTGTGTCCCTTATTTCCATTGCAATTATTTTCTGTACAGTATTCCAATCTGATTCATTTGAATAAGGAATAAACCTTGCACCATATTTTGGGAATTAAATGACAATCAGTGAAGGATGCAACATGTTTATCTCCTATGTTTCAGGATGAATTATAGTATTATTTCACTGATGCCGTAGGCTCAAATGTTTGTCTCGGATCTTTAGCTTCATCTAATTAGTTGTGGCAAAATATTATATTGGTTTCTTCATAATCTATACTATAATGGTACGATTGTTTCTATTTTTAGAACAAGCACCGTCATCCGTTGGATCTCACAACGAAAGGTTAAGATGGAAAGTTTGTCACCGCGGGTCTTACGTGACGCCCACTCCTGCGACTGTTTTTGATCGGCGAGGGTTCGATCCCCATCCTCGGCCTCTGTTTTCTTCTCTTGAAAACATCGGGCTGCCTCCATTGATGCCGCCGTTATCGCGTGCGTGGGATCCTTCCCCGGCGTGGGCTGCCGCGTCGCGCCCGCGGCCGAGCCGGGCCGCACGGCCCTGGCGCTGTCATCCATCGCCTCGCCGCCTTCGCCGTCATGGGCGCGTTCGCGATCGCCGCCATGGGCGCGTCCGCCCGTCGCCGCCCACGACTTCCATGGTAAACAAGGTGTAGCGACTCCCACGATCTCTCTCACGGCGCACAGCGCAGCCCTAGCGGTGCGCGCAGCCGCCGGCTGCATTGCTGCAGTCCCTTTCTTCCCGCTGGTCGTACCGATCCCTCTTCTCCCCAGTCCCCATCGCCCTCCTATCTCTTCAGATCGGCATCGCGGGAAGAGTTCCTCGGCGGCGGAGGTGGCTAGGAGGAGGAACGTTGGTGGCGGGCGTCGGTCTTGGAGCTGCTGCTCGCGGCGGTCGGACCTGTGTGGTGGAGTGCCGGTTGGATACGGCGGCGTGGTGGTTGCAGGCTGATCTGGGTGGCAGACTGACGGTGCCGCCTGATGGCGGTCTCCCTCCAATTGGATTCCTCCGATCCAGGTTCGTGTATCCTCTGCCCCCTCCGCTGCCACGTGAGAACTGACAAATGAGTCCTGCCTAGAGATGTTCCTGAAACTTCGTTGGTAGATGAATAGTGTTCAAAACACACATACAAAGATGCACTTGTCTGAAGTCTGAGCTAATTGAATGCTAAAAAAAAAAAGTTTCAACTAATTGAATGTCTTCTCTCTGTTGCCAGGTGCTATCCACGGTGTTTTCTCATTTTCTCTCATTTTCTGACATCATGGCTTTGTTTTAACATCCATAGTCTAATGGAAGTTTCCGTAGGAACACCATGTCACCGAAAACAATACTATTTAATTTAATGTTATCTGATTAAATTCTAAAATTGAATTTGTTTGACAAGAGGTGTACACGGTGCACGACATCATTTTAATCTTTCAAAAAGCTGCAGATCATTCTTCTCAATAAGATCGAGTTTTAGATGTTAAACATATTTTTCTATTATTTTAGTGGAGTTTTAGATTTTAAAAATATTTGGTTGTCATATATTTTGATAGTTTAATAATTTCTGTTAGGATAGAACTAATTATAGAAAAAACGGGAAAAGTTATGTGCGAAACCTTTTCCAGTTGGAATAGTTTCATATGTATGGTTTACTACTTTACTCATATCCTACGTTTCAATAATGGTTAATATGGCTAATTTTCTATCCTTTTAAACAGATCCTTCATGGGGGTTAATCACTTGCTCTTGCTCTTGCACTGCTCCAGCAGTTTAAGGACCCTAAGAACAAAGCCTGCTGTGCTGTAAGATTCTTATGTTTATCAGTGTCGGTTGTTTCCTGAGGTGTGGTGGCAAAGCCAAATTGGCCAGAGAAATAACTTGCAGTGTTTCGCTAAAGTCATTTCAATGGTCTTCAACATAACGCTATGATGATCAGATTAGTGAAATATTTTATGCCGGAATGATTTTTAACCCCCTTTGAAATGGCTTCCGTTCATATCAGAAACCAGTACAAAGTTGTAGAGGTTTGAAGTCCAAAGTATATATAATCACATTTTTAAGAAATTTTGGAGGGTCACAATATTACCTCTGCACCATGGGATTGATCTTTGTTTTTTTATAGAACAATCTGATGCAGGCAGGCATGGAAAAGAGTAACCAATTTTGACTGGGTTAAAATTTGAAGGAGAGGGAATGGGAGAAGAACTATTCTGCAGGAAGGAACTGAAGATAACTTGAAAATTCCTAATGGAAAGTATGGAAGTATCTGGTGTGTCCCTTATTTCCATTGCAATTATTTTCTGTACAGTATTCCAATCTGATTCATTTGAATAAGGAATAAACCTTGCACCATATTTTGGGAATTAAATGACAATCAGTGAAGGATGCAACATGTTTATCTCCTATGTTTCAGGATGAATTATAGTATTATTTCACTGATGCCGTAGGCTCAAATGTTTGTCTGGATCTTTAGCTTCATCTAATTAGTTGTGGCAAAATATTATATTGGTTTCTTCATAATCTATACTATAATGGCACAGTTGTTTCTATTTTTAGAACAAGCACCGTCATCCGTTGGATCTCACAACGAAAGGTTAAGATGGAAAGTTTGTCACACAGGTCTTACGTGACGCCCACTCCTGCGACTGTTTTGATCGGCGAGGGTTCGATCCCCATCCTCGGCCTCTGTTTTCTTCTCTTCAAAACATCGGGCTGCCTCCATTGATGCCGCCGTTATCGTGCGTGGGATCCTTCCCCGCGTGGGCTGCCGCGTCCGCCGCCGCTGAGGCCAGGGCCGCCGGGCCCTGGCGCTGTCATCCACTGCCTCGCCGCTCGCCGTCATGGGCGCGTTCGCCCGTCGCCGCCATGGGCGCGTCCGCCCGTCGCCGCCACGACTTCCATGGTAAACAAGGTGTAGCGACTCCCACGATCTCTCTCACGGCGCACAGCGCAGCCCTAGCGGTGCGCCGCAGCCGCCGGGCTGCATTGCTGCAGTCCCTTTCTTCCGCTGGTCGCACCGATCCCTCTTCTCCCCAGTCCCCATCGCCCTCCTATCTCTTCAGATCGGCATCGCGGGAAAGAGTTCCTCCGGGCGGAGGTGGCTAGGAGGGAGGAACGTTGGTGGCGGGCGTCGGTGCTGGAGCTGCTGCTCTTTCGCGGCGGTCCGGACCTGTGTGGTGGAGTGCCGGTTGGATACGGCGGGGCGTGGTGGTTGCAGGCTGATCTGGGTGGCAGACTGACGGTGCCGCCTGATGGCGGTCTCCCTCCAATTGGATTCCTCCGATCCAGGTTCGTGTATCCTCTGCCCCCCTCCGCTGCCACGTGAGAACTGACAAATGAGTCCTGCCTAGAGATGTTCCTGAAACTTCGTTGGTAGATGAATAGTGTTCAAAACACACATACAAAGATGCACTTGTCTGAAGTCTGAGCTAATTGAATGCTAAAAAAAAAAAAAAAGTTTCAACTAATTGAATGTCTTCTCTCTGTTGCCAGGTGCTATCCACGGTGTTTTCTCATTTTCTCTCATTTTCTGACATCATGGCTTTGTTTTAACATCCATAGTCTAATGGAAGTTTCCGTAGGAACACCATGTCACCGAAAACAATACTATTTAATTTAATGTTATCTGATTAAATTCTAAAATTGAATTTGTTTGACAAGAGGTGTACACGGTGCCTGACATCATTTTAATCTTTCAAAAAGCTGCAGATCATTCTTCTCAATAAGATCGAGTTTTAGATGTTAAACATATTTTTCTATTATTTTAGTGGAGTTTTAGATTTTAAAAATATTTGGTTGTCATATATTTTGATAGTTTAATAATTTCTGTTAGGATAGAACTAATTATAGAAAAAAACGGGAAAAGTTATGTGCGAAACCTTTTCCAGTTGGAATAGTTTCATATGTATGGTTTACTACTTTACTCATATCCTACGTTTCAATAATGGTTAATATGGCTAATTTTCTATCCTTTTAAACAGATCCTTCATGGGGGTTAATCACTTGCTCTTGCTCTTGCACTGCTCCAGCAGTTTAAGGACCCTAAGAACAAAGCCTGCTGTGCTGTAAGATTCTTATGTTTATCAGTGTCGGTTGTTTCCTGAGGTGTGGTGGCAAAGCCAAATTGGCCAGAGAAATAACTTGCAGTGTTTAAAAAGTCATTTCAATGGTCTTCAACATAACGCTATGATGATCAGATTAGTGAAATATTTTATGCCGGAATGATTTTTAACCCCCTTTGAAATGGCTTCCGTTCATATCAGAAACCAGTACAAAGTTGTAGAGGTTTGAAGTCCAAAGTATATATAATCACATTTTTAAGAAATTTTGGAGGGTCACAATATTACCTCTGCACCATGGGATTGATCTTTGTTTTTTTTTATAGAACAATCTGATGCAGGCAGGCATGGAAAAGAGTAACCAATTTTGACTGGGTTAAAATTTGAAGGAGAGGGAATGGGAGAAGAACTATTCTGCAGGAAGGAACTGAAGATAACCCCAAATTCCTAATGGAAAGTATGGAAGTATCTGGTGTGTCCCTTATTTCCATTGCAATTATTTTCTGTACAGTATTCCAATCTGATTCATTTGAATAAGGAATAAACCTTGCACCATATTTTGGGAATTAAATGACAATCAGTGAAGGATGCAACATGTTTATCTCCTATGTTTCAGGATGAATTATAGTATTATTTCACTGATGCCGTAGGCTCAAATGTTTGTCTGGATCTTTAGCTTCATCTAATTAGTTGTGGCAAAATATTATATTGGTTTCTTCATAACAGCCAGTTGTCTATGAGTTTTCTTTTGTTCGAGTGTTACACATGATTTTTTTCTTCTAAATATTACTTATGTATCCTACTTATTGTTGTTGCGCCAGTCTCAACTTAGTCCACGAAATTAATGCTGATGCTCTTCATTTCTGTAGGTATTGTTCTGATGAAGGCTGAATGTCAAGGAGCGAGAAGTGCAAGTGTCCAGCATTGTCCTGCTCTGGTGCCAAGGTGGTGGTGTGTGGTGTCCTTGCCACTGCCGGGATTGCCGAGGACTGCTCGCGTCCGCCCTTGGTTGGTTCCTCGTGCCTGTTTTCTTGCTGGTGGTCGGTTGTTGCTGCCTGCTTCCCCTGCTGATGGAAATATCCATCAAATAAAAGACCAACACATGGCTGAAACATCAGTTAGCCAAATGCCCCTATCAGTAAGCCTGTTTTGCTAGCTGACTTTGAGTAACTACAGGTGTTTCAGTCGAGGACTGAGTTCTGGTGTCTAGGATTCTGTGAATTGGATTGGATTAGTTTATGATTATGTGATTTGGATTGCCAGGTCTTGCTCGATCAGAAGGCATAGGTGACATTTAATTACTTTGATCCTTTGCAATCTTATCTAAATTAGAGTGGCCCAAATTTTTCTAGATGCTGGCTGTTATCTAATTTTTTAAAATACTGAATTGTCACATTCATCCTAATTGGCCAAACAAACTTCTGGCAAGTATCAATTTTTATTGAATTTAGTTCTTTGAAAAGAAGGGTCTCAAATTTGATTGAAATTGGTTCTATGAAAAACATTAATAATCATGGTACACACATGACATGGCGGGATATGGCTGATTTCTTGCAATCACCTTCACTACTGTAGCTTAGAATCTATACAGCAGCCATTTATGGTCTAGCTCAGAAATTAAACTGATGTTTTAGTTCTGGAGTTAAATCAAATCTAAGAATCTTACCAATCCTGTGAATATGTCGAATTTCTGGTATCACAAAGTTCCAACTATGACTTCGTTGTCTTGTAACCACACAATGCCCCACATTGTGTCTTGGAGCAGTTGCTTATGCCCAATGACAAATCTATCTCTGTTGAGAGGTTGTCTTTCTAACTGATCTATGAGTCCAATGTTGCCTTTCTCATAATTGGATTTTTGTTAATGTTATCTGCAGATAGCTAGATTGTTTCTTCTAATTTTTTAAAGTTAATTTGTCTGTATCAAAGATGGTAGCTTATGACAATAAGGTGTGTTTATGCCTTTGTTTTTTAATGGCAGGGAGCCGATGGAATAAAGATTGAGATCCATCAAACGGGGTTCATGTAGAAGAACACAGTGAAGTTCATGAAAGAGCTCTATAGCCGCCTCTTTCAGTGCACAACAGAATGCCAGTGGGGTGACTCAACAGTTTCAGAATGAAAAGGAGGCTGAGATATATATATATATTTTGCAAATTAGGTTTTCTATTTTATCGTATCTTTATCACAAGCAATATTTTGTGCCCTGCTTTCTGCCATGCAAACGTATGTTTTGAAACCTTACTTGAAGATCTCAAAGGCATGCTTAATAACTTAGGCAGAATGTAAATTAGATTGTTATTGTGACGTGACAAATACCTTTATTATGCTTTACGCAAAAGTATTTTCCCGGATTGTATGAATGCTCAACTATAATTGGGTAAGAGTTGAACTATGGACAAAAAAAAATGACATTTGCTTGTTTCATTAGCCTCCCTAAAAATAAAAACCGCATGGCGTTAGCACGGGCATTATACTAGTGGAGATTAAAGCTACCAAAACAACGAACAACTAGACGATGGGAAATTAGGGGCTCTTTAATTGCTAGCTAAGTGTAGCAAGCCACAAAAAGTGTGGCTAGAAAAAAATTCATGTCAAAGGGAATTAATTTTGCTACACTTGTCATGTCTAGCATATGGAGCATTAAACAATCTTGCATAAATTTAGTTGTCAACCAAATGGACTTAGCAACTTAATTAGTTAAGCTTGTCTAAGGTGAGCTGTGGCAAAGTGTGACTAATCCAACATAATAATAGCCTTAAAGTCTGGTCACTCCAAACCTAATAAGCTTCTAGAAAAGCCTGTATTAGTGTAGTAGTGATTGAGCGCATGTCGTCGTCACTGGCCAACAACTCTCGTTCCATTGGCTCTCACGGGTAGCGTTTGATAGGATATGGTTACATCCGCACTCGAAAGGTTTCTTGTAAGTTTATCGTTGTTTTCTCTATAAATCGATGATAATTGGTCTTAACAACAGATGATGGGACGTGAGCTAGCCTCGTCGTCGTCCTACCATAACCACGAAATTTTAAAAAGACGGCCGATGAGATGATGCGCCTCTTTTCATAGTTTTCTTCTTTAGTTTAGTCGATCTCCTTGCATGGGTTGCATAAAGAGGCTTTTACCTGTGTACCATTATGAAAAAAGCTCGTAACCTATGTACCACTAAAATCTTTGGCAACACCTGTATACCATCGGCCAAATGTTTCTTGTCCCCCGTACCACTCCGTCCATTTTGCATGCTAACGGTGTCAATCTGTGTTGGAAAAAGACTCGAATGCCCTCCCTCTTTGATATGTGCAGAATTTTACAGGGAGCTATCAGTAAGATTTACAGGACACTTATATGGTGAACTTATAATATAGAAAGGGGAGGGCTAAACTGCAAAAGCGATCTTCTTCAACCTTCAGACATTGCCGATCGCAAGACGTGTGCGGAGAGGGGTGCTCCGTCCGGCCGCGCGGGCGCTACGGCGAAGCTCCGCCCCGCCACACCCGGGCGGCACCGCGCTGGCACGCGGCGTGAGCTCCGCCCGGCCACCGTGGACGGCACGCCGGCGAGCTCCGCCACTCGCCACTCCCGGCCCGGCGTCGCGCGGCGGCGCCCCAGCCGGACAAGGATGGTCGCGAGGGAGATGCCGGCGCGGGGCGGGGAAGGGCGGGCGCGCGGGGCCGGAGCCGGGCGGGGGCTCGGGCCGGGCGGCGCCGATCGGGCGGCGCTCCTCCTTCGCTGCGAGACGGGAGGCTTCGCGGCGTCGGGACTACGGACGAAACCGAGCGGTCTCGGTTCGCCGAGCGCTCGAATAAGTTTTTTTTTTTACTAATTTCTAAAGGGTAGGATGGACACTTCTAATGTTAGGTTCCACATGTCGTCATGGAAACGTTAGGAATCGAACGGAACACGAACAGCAGTGGTATAGGGACAAGTAAACTTTGGCCGATGGTATACAGGTGCGCCCAAAATTTTTAGTGGTACACAGGTCAGGATCTTTTTTCATAATGGTACACAGGTAAAAGCCTCTTGCATAAAATGAGTTTGTAATTGTTTATTTTTTTTTGTCAAAGTTGGCAAGACCGACCGGCTAACCTATGTCCTTGATGCAAATCTAACACGTGAATGGTGCGTACCTTTCTATGAAAACCTACTCCATTTCCTTTTATTTTTTATAGAACAATTAGCCTTTAGTGAAGCACATATTTTTTCACTAAAGCCTTTCTATGAAAACCTACTCCATTTCCTTGTGCCGCGACTTTCTACTCCAATCGTGGCAGCGGCCGTAATTGGAGAAGAAAAAATCGTGCTCGAGGTCGTCGCTCCGAGATTGCGGAGGGACGAGCTCGCGATTGGGCCAAATCCGTGTCACCCCCGTGCTCGCGGAGGGATGAGCTCTCGCGCGGGGCATTGGTTGCACCAGGGAGGAAACCGGGGTCGCCGAGGTGGAGGCGGGGCCCAAAGAAATGGGAGAAGACCACGGTGGGGACTGGTCATGAAAAATTTGTGTGTGTGTGTGTGTGTGGGGGGGGGGGGGGATGACCCAACAAATTTGTTAAGCCTGGGGCGATTTTTGTTGGCCCAACAAATTTCGGGGCCTCGTGGAGTGAGTTTTTTTTTTTTCTCAACCCCCATATTTAGCTATGTGGGGTCAAGTAGAGGGCATGTTAGAGTTACTCTGCATTATTTTACACAATTGCTCAATTTGATTCATATCTAATCTAATGTATATATACAAGTAGAATGTGAATCCACTTAAATATTACGATTTTATTATCAGGCAGAAAAAAAAAAGGTACCTAGGGTAACAATCTGGTTGTAGTTGCTCGCCGTTTTGTGACCTGTGAACTCTGAACTAGATCCACAGTCCCCTACTTACCTACTACATGATCAACTGGTAAATACACGTGCTGCTGACCAGGAACATTTACGGAAAAAAAATGGTCTTGCTTTCTGTTCATGTCAGTGTCCGGTTGTCTGCAAGATTAATCCATATACCACAGGCCACGATCCACACGTTTTCTTCTAGAAGGAAATCGCTCCTTTTTCTACAGTAACAAGGAAGATAGTACAGTGTACTAGAATGTCAACCTTTTATGACGACGAAGTCTCTGCATCGTCGTATCGTCGTCCTTCGTGGCATGCAGTCTCTGGTGGTAAGTAGCTGCTACTACTGACTGGTGAGGAGCGAGGGCGATGCGATGCGGTTTGGGACTTTCAGACACGGCGTCGTGTTTTTCCCGTCTTGATTCGATTCGATGTCCGCCGGCACACACGAGTCGTCAGCACTCAGCTGTGTGTTTTTCTTCGCCGAGGATTGACTCGTCGCATCTCAGAACACATCTCACCGAAGGTTTTGGTTATCCACGTCTCTCTCTCTCTCTTTCCCGACCAATGACGTCTGACTAATCAGATTATTCCAGGCTGACAACGAAATTGACGACCGCCAGTAATCCTGTTTCGGATCTTTTCATGCTTGCCTAGTGCTTTTCATACATTGCTAGTTAGATGGGTTTCAGCCAAAATTCAATTATGTAGACGACTCTCCATAGTTTCATCGTTTTCAAGAACCTGTTTTTCATGCATTTTTTGCGAGCACACATATGCTTCTAGGGAAAATTACAAGATTGTCTCCCAACCCAAGTCCCAACTGCTCTTTGCATTTCGGTTTCAGAAAACCGAAACATTAACATTGGTTGTCGAACAAACAATTTTTGTTTTGGGGGTGAAAACGGGCAATCTTCCACGCCGACTCGCGCCGACCAGGCTTAACGTTATGCGCCCACGGCCCAAGGCGGCCTTTCCCCTCCCTCTACTATTTTCCCCGGTTGTAGAATCTGGCCGGCCGCCCTGGCTGCGGCATTCGACACGGTGGTGGTCGGGCGGTTCGGCCGGGCGGTGAGCTCGGGCGGGCGCCCCGCCGCCGAAGCCGGGCCGGGGCGGACTCATCCGGTGGGTATGGGTAGGCGGCGGGGGGGCAACGAGGTCGCCCATGGCGGCGCGGTTGGAGCTCGGAGGCGGCGGCGCCAATGGCGGCTAGGGTTAGGCCGACGGGCGGGGAGAAGAAGGGGGAGGGAGGAGGGACGCCGGCCCGGGCGGGGCATCGGGCGCGATGAAGGAGACGGAGGAGGAAGACGATGCGGGGGGGCCTTGGTGGGCCGCCTGGTCAGCGCCAGCACACCCCCGGTGAAAACACTAATGTTTTAGATCCTTTCAAGCTTGCAAATGGATATGTTTGATCCAGTATCGACAACATTGGTTATGCATGTATTAGGTTATCGGCTTTTAAGATCAGGTTACACATACACTTTATTTATTTATTTATTTATTTTGATGACACGCGTGTTTTCTAATAAAGTTACAAGAGCTCCTCCTAGTTGTTTGTGACTTTTGGTCCTGTCAACCCAAACAATACTGGTTATCAAACAAACAAAGAAAAACTAACTGATTCAAGTAACAATGTTTCGGATCTTTTTCAAGTTTTCTTGGCATGTTTCATATGATAATACGGGCCAAAATCCAATTACGTAGAACTCTGTTTTTTTATGGTTTGCCACACATGCAATTTCGTTGCGTGGACACATGCATTTCTGAGGAAAGCTACAAGGCCTCCACCCAACTAGTGAATGGCGCGCGCCCATGCGCGCGAGGATAGGCCGAATGTAAATCATACGTGACACTTGGAATTAGTACGTGTCTAGATAGTATTTTCTTACAGACTCACAACAGACAGAGCGAACGTCTAGAATTACAGCTAAAGAGGATACAGATCAGTGCACGTAGTATTACGGTTATTTAGATTTTTTGGATAGTACAGGAGGAGAAGCCTGAAGAAGCCATCTGGACGTTATAAGGCATGGTGTAATGAGCGGCATCTAGAGGAGCATGTAGGCGCCTGTAGAATAGCAACATTTAGAGCAAGTAAGCAATAGTTTTGAAGAAGTGCAATTGAAATGAATGAGAAATGTGATAGAATGTAACTTTGTTTATTTTATTGAAGATAGTAAATTCGGTAACTATAAGATGTATAGATGTTTTATTTTGTTGTTTATTATACCTAGGGATGTTTCTTTGTTCTAAGGCAGAATATAAGACTGTTCATGGAATGCAGTTACATTTTTTTTTTATATGGGAATCATGATTCAGACCAGTAGTGAAAGGACACAGCTTACTCGGATGGCTATGTAGCATTGAGGGAACATCACCAGTAGCGAGGGCTCCTGTCGGAGTCAGTCTCAGGTGAGTACTGACGCCTCAAGCATCTGCCCTCACAATCATAGTCGCTGTCGGAGGTGTCGGCCTGTATCGGGATAGCGTCAAGTTCCCTGTTTACTGCAGAAGAAACAAATAGTGTGAGCAGTTTATTTATCGAAGTTTAGTTTATTTATGGGCGTAAGTCAATGTACACTGCATCTGATCTTCCTCGGCCTCCCTGATCATATCTCTGTGACACCCAAGCAGGTCAGCTGGCACCAATGAATAGCAGGTTAGGCCGGTGATCAATGGCAAGGTAAGGAGTTATGCTGTATGGTATGGCTAGAGCGAGGTGGTACCTGTGTCTATGGAAGCTGAGCTGTTGTCTTCAGAGAATGGCTGTGCATCTAGGGAAGGTTCCTCGTCAAGCGGCGGTGCTTCTACGGAGAGATAGGTCCTCATTGTGACTGGGAAGGTGACGTTGTGGGTGCTGGTTTCTGTTTCATACTGCAGCGCGACGGTTCCGTAGGATGGAATAGAGTGCTGGCTTTGGGCATAAGCATGAACGCGGCATGTTCCTTTGGAGTGGACAAACCGACAGGCTTGAATGCTACAGTATGGTCCGAGCAATGGTTCGACCGCGGATTTGTTGAAAGCATGTGCTGGCAACCCGTGCGGCCCATGGACGATGACGCCGGGTTTGACGTTGGCGAGTTTTATAAACATAAAGAAAAATCGGTCTGGTGTGCATATGATGCTATCGAGCGTTCATTGAAAGATTAAGAAGAAGATAAAGGTGATGATGACGCTTTGTGTTGATACTTGATAGGCTAAACGTTTGAGTACAGCAGCGAATCACGAATGCAGATCGCAAGAAAAAAAAAAGGCAAGCCAGGCAATTTTGCGTAGATATGATATACGAAGCTCAGTTGATCATAGAACACGAGCACAAATGTGGTGATTGCATAGCACGTTGTGGTATCACATTGGTAAACGAAGAACGAACTGAAAAAGGGAAAGAAAGATTCTAAATAACAAAGCAGTTTTTTCAGCTGCATAGAATATTCCTGGTTGGTTGCCATTGAGATTGTCAGAGAGGTGCAAGCCAGCATGACAGCTTGCTCCGGCTGACAAAATCAGTGTGCTGACAGCCCTATGGGCATTGATAGATGATCCTGGCCAGATAAAGGCCTACTTAAGTGATGAGGTTTACATTACTGAACAAAAGAAGTTCAGGTCACTGAAAATAAGTCCTTCCTGCCTAGATGGCCATCTAGAGGCCGAGATGAGACAGAATCAATGAGGCGTTAGCTTCCGATGCAGAGTACAACGCGTCAACAAAAAAGAGGCAGGAGTCTTCTCTGGACGGCAGATGTTAGCGAGCCAGTCCAAGCAAAAGTCTGGGTAGGCCTAGATCTTCCTGCATAAGAGAATGACCTGGATGTAAATTTGGGAAGCGACATGCAGTCGTATGAGGTAGTTTTTGAGGCAAAAGAACTGTATATGTGCAGGTACAGAGTATAGGATATAGGATAAAAAAGTTTCATGAAGCAGCTGACAGATAAAGCAAAATCCTAAGATATGGAAACAGAGTACAGACACTCCAGCAGCCTAAATGTATAATTGCCATGTCACGTACAAAGCAGCTGATACAGCTAAAAGAACTGTGCAGGTTTGTAAAAGCAACCATTGGTGTGAAAGTGGTTAACTAAACTGCATAGTTGTGTGACATCAGCCAAAAGAAGTATATAAAGGAGATGGCTAAATAAAAGGATGGAGTTTAGGATTGTACTTTATCTAACCGCTGATCGCAGCGGCAGAGTCTTCTGGAGAGGAGCGTTCACCATCGGATGCCTGAACATCACCATGGCCAGCGCTGTGGGACGTTACAGAAGAGAAAGTGTGAATTAAGATGGATGGTTGAAGGAGCATGAATGCAAATGTACAGAGTAGGGAATGTCTGCGTGCTCAAGAATTCATTATCACAGTACCTGGAAGCTGGCACGTCCAAAGCAGCATCTCTAGTTTCCTCATCATCCGGCATAGCAAGCTTGCGGCGGGTTTTACTACCCTTAGGCCGGCCACTGATTATTAGTTGTACTCAGTTAGAGATTAAGATATATGTTCCATAAGGCGGAGGCATGGTTAGTGTATTACCCTCTCTTACGCTTGGTTGCTGCCGGCGTCTCAAGAGGAGCCAGATTCGACACTGGAGTCTGCAGGAAACCATGGATATAAAATTATAGATTCAAAGAATGGGACAGTGATGGTGACTGTGCATGGCATAATAGATATACCTTAGCGATGTTTGGTGAAGACAAAGTGCTAGGTGGTGTAAACGGAGTTGACTGACTTGGTGCAATTTGACTGTCATTGGTGCTTGAAGAATCAGCTGACTGAACTGCATTATCTACACCAGCATCACGGCCATCGTTATTCACGACAGGAGCGGCATGGCCGTGTGCTGTGACCAGGGCAGCCACACTGTAGGTCTTCTTTGCCTTGTAGAAGCTCTGGCGTGTCATGGTAACTGCAAAGGTAAACCTGAGAGAAACCAGCTTTGTTATGTCAGCTGGATATGAACCAGGTGCTGTTGGTGTCCTAAGAAGCTGCTGTACAGGCTTCCCAATCATTCTCGCGAGCAATATCACCAAAGCACACCATCTCAGCTTCATCAGTGCCATCCAAGGTTGTGAAACAAACCTTGTACCTGACATTAATGTTTGGTCAGTTGGAGCCTTTTCTCATTGCACAGGTAACAGGTAAGTAAATATTGGAAGAAGCACTCACTTATACTTAAAGGAACCACTGGAACATGGGATGCATCTATATCCAGTGCCATCTGGAACACAAGATTTGCTGCATTTGGTGCATGATGGGAACCACCAGGATGCACCGGAAGAAGACGCCCAATTGTGACAGTGCAGCGATAACCATCCTCCCCTGTATTGGTGCACATAGAAACTGAACATACGAAAGACAGAACGGTACACAAAAGGGTTCTTGTTGGAGGAAGGGAGGACACAACAATGAAGATTTGACTTACTGAGAAATTGTAAGGGTTGATCTGGTTCATCTGGAACAGACTCTTTTCCTCAAGCTGTCCCGATGTGCGAGTCTGGACACGTTGTTGGATTGGTGAAGCAACCACCCTTATCTGAGTCTCTGATTCTGATTGCTGCATGGAGATGAGTCATATGAGATAAGAAAGGGTAAGTGTCTGTAGAGAAGGTTGCATCTGTTGAATGGATATTAGGGAATGCCTTTCATAGAGTGGGCACGCTTCGGAATGGCTGGATCAAAATACCAACGGCATGCTGCATTACCACTTAGATAGTAGCTTCCTGAATATAATGAAGAACAAAAAAACATTTTTGTTAGACTCTACAAGCCATAGTGCATTTCTCAGTAGCAGTTAGGGGATCATTGAGGCATTAAGAGAAACAGCAGCTACCTTGGTAGGATTTCATGAGTCCTCCAACAAACAGCACGACGATTGGCTTAGCCTCATCCCTGTTGTAGACACCTTCAACAGTGAATGCAGTAGCCCTATGCCCCCATAGAGTGATCTTGATCTCAGAGTAGCTGAAATTAGGAGGAAAACGTATAAAGTTAGATATGAGGACCATGTGGAATAACAGAATAGAAAAAAACAGATCCTGAATAGACAATGCAGTACCTTAGATCCCTAAGGACAATGTGCCTGGACAGCGTAGGTGGCTTGTTGGGCAGGTGCACAGGCTGTACATCAGAGACTTCAACCAGCGTTCCAATAGTGTCTGCAACAACAGGAGCAAAAGTATGTTAACAGGAAGCAAGAAAAATCTGAACTACCTGTGTTGACGGTTAAACTCACCAAGGAAATTAGTGGTGTCACCAGCATGAGCAGCAAGGCTGTTTATAGGAGTGATCTTGTATGCATATCTTGGGAAGTCTGGCAGATCAGTCCTTGCAGCTGAAACGGTGGTGTGGAGGGTGAACTCGATCATGTAAGGAGCGTCAATAGCCCGGTAGCCTGATTTTGCGTTTGAAACCCTGAAACGAGCAATGACATAGATGCCATCTTCCTGTACAAGCGGGCTCTTGGCCTCAACCTCGGCTGCAGGAATCTCAGCATAGAGGTTGTTTCCCTGTAGACAACAAATGGAGCAACGTGAGTAAACAGGCTACGACAATAGATCATGTCCTAGTTTGTGTTATGTATGACGATGTGGTCACACAGCTAAAAAAACAATGAGAACGGACCTGTTCATCAACAAGGACCAGATCCACATGCTGTATGGGACCATCGTCACTGCCGCCACGGTACTCCCACTTACGGCAAACACGAGCACAGATGACTGCGTGCCAGTCACCAGGGCGCAGCGAAGACAGCGTTGAGAAAACCATTCCTTCAAACTGCATGTTAAAACATTGTCACTAAACTATGCTGATAAGCAATTAAAGTGAAGGGGGTGGGAAAAAAAGCATGGGTAGTCTGGAAACCTAAAATCATATAGCTAGCTATCAGGGCATTGTAAAAACAAACAGATGGCTACACCAAAATTGTTTATATAAGAATAGGGAGGTTTCCAAATAAAAGAGAAAGTACACTACCTAGGAAATCGTCTAATTGTATTGTCAATAAATGGGAATGCATAGGTAAAACAACGATACTATGGCTGAGCAGCAGATGGCTGCACCGCAGACAGTATCTCCTGGTAAACAATATTTTGTGTTTCATCCGTACAGTTTCCATCGGCATCTTCTATAAGCATTTTGAGACCCTGTTTTGAAGTGACACGTGAAACGGCAACGTATAATTGACCATGGCTAAAAACAGGACTCTTTAGGTACACGCCAACATGTTCTAGTGTTTGGCCTTGGCTCTTGTTAATGGTCATAGCATAGCACACTTTAATTGGGAATTGGCGCCTTTCTAGCTCGAACGGCAGTCTCTTAGTTTTCAGAGTCAAACAAATTCTAGGTATGCCTACTACCTCACCAATGTGTGTGCCTGTCATTATTCTAGCTTTTACTATTGCATCACCAAGCTCCGTAACAATCAGCCTTGTTCCGTTGCACAGGCCACCTGCCTGATCAAGGTTCCTAAGCATCATTATTGGCACACCCTTTTTAAGACAAAGACGGTGGTGCGGGAAATTGTTTCCATTGGTCTCATTTAAGAATTCTATAGGATATAACGTCTCGTATGATTCATGGTTGTCTTTGGATTCAGCTATCTTGTCATAGCTTAAATACTCCCTCTGTCTTGCAGGTATAAGCGACACTACGTATGAGTTAATAGAATCAGCAGCCTCATTTGTTGGTGTTAGAATGGCCCGGCCTGAAGGTAGTTTGGATCAGCGTGAGTTAGCCTGCAGCTCAGGATAAACAGTTTTGACCAGGAATCCAAGTTTGTCTTCCTGTGGCATTAAAAGTAGTTCGGGGGGTATCTTAATCCGCTTTCCTTGTGTTTCACTATCAGTTCCTACACTCTCAGTTTTGCCCTCACCGATATCCAGCACCCATCTACTGAAATCAGCAATTTCTTTCTGCTCTTGAAGCCCAGGCCTGGCCTACTAAGTCTCATGTTTGTGTTAAGTGAGAGAACCCTAACATGTCTCCACAGAGGCGAGTTTACTATCGCAGCACCCACAATCTCACCCCTACCACCACCTGGAATAACAGGCAAAATCTGGCGTAGGTCACCACCTAGCACAACAGTCTTACCGCCAAAAAGCAAGTTCACAGCATCCTCATTGTATGGTACCATGACATCTCTAAGTGATCTATCTAGAGCCTCAAATGCATTCCTATGTGTCATTAAAGCCTCATCCCAGATTATAAGAGCCGTCTCAGATATTAACTCAGCAAGTTTGGACCCACGCTTAATTTCACAGAGAGAATTCTCTTGTACCTCACATGGCAGCTTGAACCGTGAATGAGCAGTTCTACCAGCGGGCAACAAAAAAGCGAGGCAACCCCGATGATGCAACCGAGAGCACAATTTTTGTTTTGAGCGCATCCAAGCAATTATGGACTGCCACAAAAAGTCTTACCGGTCCCCCCATATCCAGACACAAAGAAGAAGTCTGGGCGACTATCTGATGCAGCCTTAGTGATTAACTTGAATGCATGCAATTGTTCTGGGTTTAGTTTGGAAACAAAGCTATGAACATCACGTGTAGCCTGGACAACATCATATGACAATGCCTCCTCGATGAGTTTATTACAGGGAATGTCCTCAGAGTTTCTAGTTTTTTTAGGTAGGCTGTGGTCACGTATTTTAGCACCATGTATCCTGAAAAAGATCATGAATATCATCTAGCAGATAATTTCTGAGATCCTCATCACAAACACTAACTGCAGCATTGTCCATATTGATTCTAAGTCTATACTGTATGTCATCAGCCATGGACCTCCATACTTTCTCAAAAAAAGCGCTCTCATCTTTTACTTTACAAAACAAAAGCATTGTAACAAAGAGTTTCCTTAATTGTGCAGCTGTTGCCCAAGCAGCAGCCTCATCGAAAGCCTTATACCACTCTTGGTCATCACCGAGTAACCCCCGTGCATTACACGCCAATTTAAACGTTGGATAGACAGTGCCATTGTAGCTTCTAAGCTCTTCAAAATTTCTAGCACCTTTAACAACCAACAGCAACATCCTTAGATAATAGCGCTCACCAGCTGTAGGATGTACATAGTACAGCCTGCCTATCTTACCTGAGCCTCGCTGCCTACGTTGCCAGGGTTCTAGACTTAGTATCCCACTTCCACTTTTCAGGGAATTGGCAAAGATGTAAGATCTCTACCAACAATGCTATATTGATTAGCAACAAACCACTCGAACAAGGTTGTCCTACGTAGGAACTCTAATCTAGCCACATCAGTTATATCAGCTGATTCATCATAGACAATGGGATTTTCATTTGGGAGATGCACAGCCAACCTTTCGACAGCAGGGTAGTGCCTATGTATGTCAAAACCAAAAATTCACCAACAAGCGTCCTGTTCGCATATGTATCTACAGTCTAAGTATTCCCTGTACCTCATCAATAGTTTTAGTCTGTTCATTATAGGGTGCCGATTCACCATTTTTTATCCTTTGTATATAAACTTTACCACGGTCAGGGCCTTTTGTAACATATTTGAATAAGTATTTAACAAAGAACCCCTTGTTACACCACTCCACATTGATATGGGCCTGATACTTTTTAAGCAATAACATATTATATGGAACTATGTGGCTACTGTCCAATCTCTTACCACCCTTCTCAATATATCTCTTGTTATCAGATCTTTTATATACAACGAAACCATTTTCATCTATGACTGTTTCAGTTTGGTACTGTTTTGGGAATCTTTTGGAACATTTGTTCTTTTTCATGCATGGACAATTGGGATGGCTCGGACCACATGGACCATGAACCATGTGCTCAGCCACCAGCACATAACCAAGAGGATCTACGTGTGGGTCAGGAACCTCAGCGCTTATGAACCTGTCTATGAAAACTGGTGATGGATGTAATGTATCCTGTTTCAGCCAAACAATTATGTGTGCATGGGGAAGGCCACGTTTTTGGAACTCCACGGTGTGCAGTACTAAGGAAACAAACAGGTAAAAAGGCAATGTCATTGGTTGTAAGGTCACGTAGACACTGGAAGTGCAAGTAAGCAGAAAGCTTACCAGCGCTGACAGGGCCAAAGGTAGCGCCACTGCGTATGTCGGCCAACAGCTCTTCAAGCTTCATATTATATACCCTAACCACCATGTCTGCTCTATCAGTTGCTTTCTGACCAGGTTCAAAAGCCAGTGCTGCAGCAATCTCTGGCCATTTAGGATTACACGTGAATGTCACAAAGAAATCGGGTGGGCCATGGACTCTACAAATCGCAATGGCATCATGATAATTCTGTATCATGTAACGCCTGCCACCAGTATGGGAAGCTGGCAGAATAGTTTTTTTCCCAATTTCATTGCCATTTATACAGCCCCTTTCAACAGCATCAACTATTCCCTGAAGTGACTCTACACGTAGATTTGCCTGGTTTTTGATGACATACCAGAGACGGTTTTCATCAACACATGCACGCGCATCGATCTTTGCTTGAGTGGACAAGGTACCGTAACACGATATGGGGTTAGGCGATCTCTTCTATAATGAAAAGCATGGCAGTAATAATCTTGCATCGTTATCTTCGTACGTTTAGCATCACCGGATCTATCTACGCCATGGTAAGGCACGCCGATCTGGAAACCACGATCACCACGAGGAAACAGCAAAGGGTATTGTAAGGCCATGTAAGCAGGATGCATAGAAGAAATATGCTCTAAACGGCCGGACCTCGGTTGCACTACGATGTCACGCTGAAAAGTGTCTCGTGTGAAGTCACCTACGACAACCATAGCAAGCTGGTCAACAGTAGGGAGGTTGTACTGAACTGGGTCCCCTCCCTTGCCCCGATAAGCCTTACAACGAAATCATCATCTCTATTATTCACCAGCCTGTCTCTAGCGAGCCTAAACTGCTTGACCAATGGATTGTGCTCGTCCAACATTTTCAGCAAGCGCCTGCAAGACCAGGATCTAATGTTTCAGAGGACTGCTCATCCGGATGGACGGCTCGGATCCTATTCTGGACCTCATTCGCTGTGTCATACACATAGAGCTGCAGGAACTTTGGCGAGTCACCAGTTCCTGGAAGGAGAGGGCCTATGCGATGATGGACCTGACCAGAGACTTTGAAAACAGGAGGGCCACGACCATTATTGACAGACCTATCAACATTGCCACCCATAGACGTAAAAAAGCAAACAAGCAGTTGTATTGCCGTATATTTTTAAGGAACCGTCTACATTCAGCGTCCGCCATCAAATCTAGCCAAAGACTTAAGAGGCTCGGGGTGAGCTCAGTAGGGAGGTATATGAACTTTACCACCCCTACAACACATATTGTAAATGATTCGACCCTGTCTTAAACTGGACTGACCAGAAGCAGACTCACGCAACCAAAATATAGCACCACAATGTCTACAGGTATATTCCGGACCTCCATAATAAGAGCGGCCAACGTAGGATTCTAGGCACCATGATGAACCAGCCAAGGGCACACAGCAAAGCATAGGACATGGAAAGAAATATAGAATCAGTATGACAGCAACAAACAAGGACATTAAAAAAGGACACCAATTCTACCAATGGAAAGGCCAACCTTTCAGCGCATCAATGTACTCCTGAGTGAAATGGCCACAGCCAGATTCGCCTGTGACATCTACCGGGCCTAACGAAACAGAACATGCACACCGCACCATACACATTAACAAGGGCACATGTAAGGAACAAATTGAATAGACTATTGTACCAAGGCACTACCTGACTTAGCAATTTTCTTTTGTCCTAAATATTTCATGCGCTTTTGCCGAGACTCAGAAGCTGACAGCGTGACAGGCATATAATATGCACCCTCTACTATATGGAAGCAGAGTACAGACAATTAGCTCACAATCAATGACACTAAGAGGTAAATCGATCACAATGGCAGGAAGGCCAGGGACGTACACTTTCTTTTCTGGTGCTCTGACCCAATAGGTTGAGACACCTGTGATGATGCTACACCAAGTATCAGGGAAACAAAGGAAACTAAGAAATTCTGGATATAGGAACCATACACAATGGCATATGAACCCATTGAACTGCACAGCACAGGCACATACATGGTCTTCCTGGAGGGCACGAGGTCGCCGAACGAGGACGCTGACCCGGCATCCTAGGGAACTGGTTACATGGAAACAAAAAGCAGCTACTGATGGGAAGAACCAAAGGATTTTAATGACTAAAGCAGGTCTCTGAAAAGACTCTGAAGTGGTGATTGTTCATACATTATCTGCTGTCCAAAAAGGACTATTGTCTGCCGAGAAAGTACCATATTTTTCGAGATAGTACAGCTATTTTTGGACACAAGAGAGAGGCATGAACAAGGGAGAAACCTCTAAATAATAAGATTTAACAAAGATATTTCTTTCATAAGCCACTGAGCCTGTACAACAAGGTCATGATATTCTTCTGGTAGCCTAGCTAAAACATCAGTGGCCCTTGCAGCCACAGAGACGGCAGCACGAGCAACGCCGGTACACAACACTACCCCTTCAAAATTGTAATCCACGACTACGAAGCCATAAAGCCTCTGCAAAAAACTATGGCCTGCAGAGCAGCCCGCTCATACGCCGGCATAGGAGATTCATCCATAGGCGCCCAAAAAAAATAACTACGACAGCACCGGACAGGACCAGGGCACGGCACATCTATCTCAACTCCACACAGTGCCGCTCCATCCTCACTAACTTCGGAGACTATGGACGCGTACGGCAAGCCACAGCGGCTCACAACGGCCTGCAACAGCGACAAATGAGAGGCACCCACAACGAACATCATGCCACCACAACCCTGTGAACCCAAGCACAACAACATTCGCACAAAAGATGAAAAAGAAAGAAGAAAAATCAACGAACCCCACATGACACAAGGAAGCGTGTAAGAATGTGTGCTCGGAGACAACAGTAATGGCATTGCAGAACTGCAGAAAGTAGAACGCGAGAAGGAGTATAGCAGGCATACCAAGAGCAGGACCACGAGACCGGCTCCTCCGAATCCGACCGCGCCGTAACCGGCGTCTCTCCTCCCCCAAACGGCGGCTCCCTTCTCCCCTCCAACGGCGGCCGCCGACAGGGCAGGCAGCACCTAGCAGCCGACGCAGCTCCGGACACCAAGAACCTGGGCAAAACTCGCGGCGTGGCGACAACGAAGAGCAGATTAGATCCTGGCAACGCAGTTGCGCAATCTGGGAAGGAGTCCCGGAATAGGCCCAGACGACGACGGGGGAAAAGAAGAGGAATTTTTACCTTGCAGCAGTAATGGCGAACGGCGCCGAAGGGAGGGGAAGACCAGCCGGTTTTATCCTTCCAAAAGTAGCAGCAGTCGATCCCTACCAACACCAAGCGACCCAAGCATCACTGACGCGCGGGCTCCACATAGAATCGACCCCACCAATAGAGAGAAGGGTAGGAAAACGAACGCCAAGAGGCGTCCCACCCGGTGACCCCCGCCGCACGCTGGAGGCACGTAACGGGCCCCGCGCAGACGGCCCCCAACGAACGAGACGGCGACAACGATGTACCAGAACAACGGAAACCATACCGTGGCCACGCAGCGGGTACGAGCTCCCCACGACGCCTGGTGCCCAGACGCTGGCTCTCTACGGCGACCGACACATGGGACCGGGCTTCAACAACCAATGGACAGACGACAGCGCCCTACACCGAACTCACCAACGCCTCTTCGACTGACAGCCGGTCCAGAGGAACCAACCAACAGGAGGGCGACAACGCCGCCGCATCCAGCTCCATGCAGTCCAAAGCGAACGCCGACGACGCCGCTACAGCGCCGGAAGACGCCAGGGCCCCCGTCTGACGCCCGTACGACGGCACAAGGTCAACCGCCGCGCGAGCCGCCGATGGCCGAGATCGCGCGACCACGGAACTTTGACGACGTGGACGCCGTGGCCACGCGTTCTCTCCACAAAGAAATTTACTCTTTAAATTAATCATGAGTTTCAGGTTCAATCGAAAGAACATTCGTCGTCAAATAATAAATTTCGTTAAAGTAATTACTTTTCAGTTCTTTCAAGCTTGCCTATTACGTTTTGATACAATACTAGTAAAATGGTTTATGCCAAAATTCAGCTACATAGAATTTTGGACACTTTATCCTTTTTATAGATTTGCAAGGACATTTTTTTTAAATTCAAAAGTTACAAGAGCAGAAGAGCTCCTCAGAATTACACGTGACTGTTCGGTTTCAGAAACCAAAATCCGAACAACAAACTTTTTGGTTAAGCACGGGCCTATTCCCTGAACAATTTTACACAAAACTTTATGGCTGACTTTTTCCCTTTCTATCTATATAAGCTAAAACTCCGTAACACGGACACATCATTCCTGGTTAAAATTATCTTTATGTTTAAATATTTTCCTTTTTGAAGAAAGTATTTTTTGGCAAAAATTACAGGACCACACCTCTCCTCCCAAGTCTGCGAGAGTTGCAACAGTGCTGGAGCCTGGAACGTAGGACGGTGGTGGGTCCCACCTGCAGTGTGACCACGCACCAAACGCACCCGCACCCGCACCCGCGTCACACCACCACCCTGCTGGACCCACCGCTCAGCGACCGAACTAACGAACCACCTCGCACTCGCCTCGAACCCTCCTCGATGATAAGCGCACGGGACGGGAGGAGGCGCCATCCGCCATTCCATTATCCTACTCCACCCCATCACGCAAAAAAAGGGTAACACCGCAAGGAAAAAAAAAAAGGGGCAGAAAAAAAAAAGACAACTTGAACGCCTGCACGAATCGTCTCGAGCCTCTTCTGGTCGACGAAGTTATAAATAACCCGTTTCTGGTTAGGGTTGAGGATTTCTTCCTCCTCTGGTCACCTGCTCGCCCCTCGAGAGTCGAGAGATCGCTGGAAGAGGAGGTGAAGATTGCCGAACCGCCCGTGGCCTCTCCGTGTGGGGGTTCGCGCGCGCCGCGGGATCTGCGCCGCCGCCGCCGTGCCATTACCGGAGGTGGTGGTGGTTTTGGCGGGCGGGGCGGAGTCGGATTTCGCGTCGGTTTGATTCGGTGAGGCTGGGGCGCGGGGGCGGGCGATCGGGCCACTGGAGCTGCGCCCACTGGCTGCGCGCCATGGCCGGGATCGACGCCGGCGAGGGGGCGGCCGCCGCGCCGCCGCCGGAGTTGTCGCCGCAGCAGCGTATCGAGCAGGTGCGCCCGCCTTCTCTTCTCTTCGGTGGCCAAAGTGTCTGCTAACCCGTGATCCTCCTTCCCCGCGACCCCGTGCCGGTCTGGCGTAGCGTAGCGCCGTGGTGGTTGCCGGCCCTGTGCTGCTTTGGTATTAGGTGGTCCCGTGGCGGCGGGTGATTTGGGATTGGGATTTTTTTTTTCTGCGGTTCATAGCCGTGGGATTTGTTGCTGTCAGCTGGCTGCTTGCCTGTTGCCGTTCGCTTTGCTGGCGCGACGATTGGTGTGTTTACTGTGATAGAAACTGGCGACATGGGCGACGATTTGGGATTGTGATTTTTTTTACATTTTTACAATAGACTTACAGCTGCCACTTTAGTGTTATAGTATACTAGTATAGTATTCCTTCTTACTACTACTACCTTCATATACAAATGTGCCGTTTTTTCTTTTGATTTATATAAGATAGGGGTGAGTGGTTCCTCAGAACTAAGGCGTCTTCTTTAATTGTGTTGAATAATAATGAATAGAACTAGCTATATGGTTACAATGATATGAGCTTCGCTTCATAATGATTAATTAATTAAAACGATTCCTCAAGGCCTTTTAGAAATTTGCTGACGCACAGCATTGCCCTCTCCCTGCAGAAGCTCATTCTCTATGGAGTACCTGAAGAACAACTGCAAGGGCACCAAGAAGGCCTAGTCCGGTACACGGAGGAGCACAAGGAGCAGATACCTGATATTGTGAGGCATATCTTGTCAGCGGGTACTGATATTTCAGAGGCCCGAAAGGCCTCAAAGAAGGACACAAGCAGCAGTACCAATGGCGATGCATACAGCGAGAGTTTGTCATGGCTGCAATGGTTGATGTTCAAAAATGAACCAGGAGCAATGCTTGATGACCTAGAGCGTTCCAATGCAGGGGAGCGTGCTGTCTGTGGGTCTGTCTGGGGGCACAATGACGTTGCTTATCGCTGCCGTACTTGCGAGAATGACCCCACTTGTGCAATTTGTGTCCCGTGCTTCCAGAATGGTAATCACAAGGATCATGATTACTCTATCATGTACACAGGGGGTGGATGTTGTGACTGTGGTGATGCAACTGCTTGGAAGCGTGAGGGCTTCTGCTCAAAGCACAAGGGGGCTGAGCAGATCAAGCCTCTTCCAGAGGAGCTTGCGCGTTCTGTAGGACCTGTTCTGGATGCCCTCTTGCAGTTCTGGAAGGAAGCGCTGTCCCTGCTGGAACCACCCCGTGCAAAGGGTGGTGATAGTAGCTCGAGCAAGAGGATTGCTGAAGAGTTGACAACTTCTATCTCTAGGATGCTGCTTGAGTTCTGCACACGCAGTGAAAACCTTCTTAGTTTTCTGTCTCTAAGGATTCGTGAGTTCCCTGATATGTTAGATGCATTAATAAGATCAGACAGGTTGCTTGACAAGAAGGTTGCCAGAAAAATGCATGAGTTCCTATTGAAGCTTATCAGTGACCCTGCTTTTAAGTATGAGTTTGCCATGGTTTTCATACGCTACTACCCTGGCACATTTGAGGAAGTTATTAAAGGTTGTAACGATTCACTACTAGAAGGCTATCCACTGATGACAACTTTTTCTGTGCAAATATTCACTGTGCCTACATTGACTCCAAGGCTTGTCCGCGAGGTTGATTTGTTGGGTGTCCTCCTTGGATGCTTGACAGATCTGTTTCTCTCTTGCATCGGTGAGGATGGTCGTTTGCAGGTATGCTTTTATTTCTGTTTTTTACGGCTCAGAATTATTGCTTATGTGAACCAGCTTCTGGTACATTGGCATATTCTTGAGTTGTTTGTAAATTTTAGGCTGACTATAGATTATTTTAGTTATGCATCTGTTCTGCTTATTTCTAGCATAATAAATAGCATAGCCACTCCCCCCCCAAAGACACACAAACCCATATCCATATCCACTCCGATAACCCGGAATGAATTAATTGGATGAATCATAAATGTTCGAGGACCGGACCTCTTGTTGGTTTCTGTTTTTAGATATGAGTATATGACATTGGGTTGGAAAAATAGTCCTAGTACAAGACATATTGACTACATTCTGTCATTTTATATGTCACCTGAAATGAATGCATTGTGACTTGTAGAAGCAACTTTACTTTCTTATGGTCATGGGATACCCTTTTTCACTTTGTTATTTGCAGACAAACAAATGGGGAAACTTATTTGATGCTTCTATTCGATTACTGGATGATACACGCTATGTGTTGAGTCATGAAGAGGTTTCTAAGCATGTTGCTTATGAGAGGCCTGATCTAACTAGGTCATGGATTAAGCTCGTATCACTTGTGCAAGGAATGGATCCCCAGAAGAGGGTGACAAGTATTCATGCTGAAGACGAGAATGAGCATCTATCTGCGCCGTTTGTGCTGGGGCACTATCTTGGAATTGTCCAGAATCTTCTGATGAGGGGATCATTTTCTTCTCCCGATCAACATGAATCAACGGACGTGACAGTTTGCTCCACTGCGATAAAAGGGGTGGAAAGTGCTGAAAACCAGCGGCATGCAAAGGTTGGGAGGGTCTCCCAGGAGAGTTCCGTATCCAATTTAAGCAGCAGAGACAACTCTTTGTGCTGTGGATTGCCATCACCTGCTGCCTGGCTAATTCTTCAATGCCTGAAAGCTATTGAAAGTTGGCTCTGGCTAGAAAACGATATAGCTTTGAGGAGCAAACCGTCATCCCTTGATGCTAGCAGCAGTGATTCTCACAATTTTGACTCGTTGAATTATGTCAAGGGAAACAATTCAAGTACAAAGATAGGTGTTATGGGCGTCAAGATAAATGAAAGATCACAAACAGGTACTGCAGATTATTATGAGGCATCTAGTTCTCCTGTTCAAGGTCAAGACAACCGGATGCAGATTGACCAAGAAGGGATGCCTCCGGTTGGAAACAGTACAGGCAAAGGGAAGATGCATGACAGCAGCAACACTACAGATGCACAGTTGCACCCTGAGGATGCTGTTACTTATACTCTGACTGATGGTAGCATTTTGTATGCTCATCCAGATTCAAGAATCGAGGAACTAGGACTACTCAATACAAGAAGGTGGCCTCATGTTGTCTTTGATGTCAGTTCGCAAGAAACATCTTTCCATATCCCTTTGCACCGTATGCTTTCGTTACTATTGCGGAAGGCAATTAAGAAATGTTTTGGAGAGGATGGACATTCTGATGTGCAATCAAATGAGTTCTTTTCTCAGATACTTAGAGGTTGTGAGCCCTATGGGTTTGCTTCAATTGTTATGGAGCATCCACTGAGAGTGAGAGTATTTTGCGCACAAGTGCGTGCTGGAATGTGGCGTAAGAACGGTGATGCAGCTATCCTAAGTGCCGAGTGGTACCGTTCTGTGCAATGGTAATTCCATAATGACCTCATGTCAATTTATTGTTCAAAAATTAGACTTCATGTCAATCCAATGTTCAAATAGTAGTGCTGAAATTATCTTGCTGCCCCTATTTTCAGGATTGAACAAGGTTTGGAGTCGGATCTGTTTCTGCTTCAGTGCTGTGCTGCCCTATCTTCTCCAGAGTTCTTTGTGCGGACAATTCAAGAGCGATTTGGTTTGTCCAGTTATACGGATTTGGGAGTTGCAGAACAAAACGAGTAAGCCCAAATCTGGTTGTCTGTTTCTGTTTCTTCTTTGTATTTTTTCTTCAGTTTATGGCATTATCTTACATGCATAGTATTTATGGTTTATTGTGGTCACTTCTGTCATCACTACCTTCTTAGTAAAATATGGTGGTGAAAAAAAGTTAGCACAGCTCATTCCATCTGTTGCATCTTCACATCTTGTGTTGCTAGACAGTGTTCCTTCTGTCAGTAGATTTTCTATCAACATGAATAAGAAACAATCACAACATTTGTTTTTGCCTTTATGAACTGAGCTTGGTATGTTGTCAGAGAATGTTTCGGTTTGAAGTCTTCAATGCTTCCGTTTTCAAATTTGAAGTATATGTGCTCTGTGAAGAAATAGAAGGTTGTGGCACTGCTGCCATGTGGCTCCTTTCTGATTAGCACACCCTGTGTCCCAAATTATAGGTCGTTTTGGCTTTTTGAGGTACATAGCTTTTGCTATGCACCTAGATATACGATATGTCTACATACATAACTTGGATAAATCATTGATAAGTAGGTTGGTAGGAAGGTTCTGTACATCAGAAAGTTTTATTTCCTCCAGATGCTGGTGGGTAGGAAACTAGGATAAATCCTTGTTAAGTAGTACATGAGAAAGTTTTAGTGTCTCCAAAACCTGGTTGGTAGGAAAGTAGGATACCATGTACTCAATCTCTTATAAATGAGCCGCACTCATTTGTTATTTCTGTGAAATCCCAAATCATAGGTCCATTGATGGTAGTCACTGCCTTCCTTTTTGTATGAAGTCCTGGAATCTGTGTCATCAAACTTTCTAAAATTAGTCAACTGTTTAAGATCATCACGCTATGCTATGCTACATGAATATTGCCTTCACAAAAAAGTATAGCTTTATTAATATCAATTGGCATTATGTTAGGGAAGGAAACTATTAGTCAAAATCATATCTTTCTCAGGCACTGCATTACCTTGCTGAGCTAGATAAGTTGGAACAAGCAAGGTGTGGATTCTCAGCCAGCTTATGTTGGGTTCCACGCTGGCAAGTTCTTCCTTGCTAAGGCGAGCTAGCCAAATCAGCTTGCCTTGGCTGCCAAGGTTTGGTTTGCCCAGCCACGCTAGGCGAGGCTAGCTCACTGGAAAACCAAGTGCCCACTAAGAAAATCTTTATTCAAAGAAAAAACAGAGAGAACATTTAGGCCCTGTTTGGTTTCTATAAGTCAGGTGACTAAAAATCAGTGACTTATAAGTCATGTCTGTTTGGTTGCAACTGACTTATAAGTTAAGGAAAAAAAGAAGAGAAAATGGGTGACTTATAAGTCAGGGTGAAAAAGAAGAGAAAATGGTTGCAAGTGACTTATAAGTCCCTACTGTTTGGCAAAATAAGTCACTTATTTTGAATTTTTGACTTATAAGTCACCTGACTTATGGAAACCAAACAAGCCCTTAGTTGCATTCAAATTCAAAATTATCTAAGGTGTTGACGAGGTCTTTATTATTCAATTTGGTCTCCGGAATCCATGACATCAAAACAAGGTCTGAGGAAACACAATGGTCCTTGCTTTTTTGCATTATCCATTTTCCTATCACTAATTTCCCTGATCATACAGGCTAATCATCTGCTTTGCATTTTCTTAAAACGGAAGATTTGTGTTATGCCACATTTTGGTTCTGACAATATCTTCTTTTCAGGTTTGAGCCAGTTCTAATGCAAGAAATGCTGACTTTTCTTATACAATTGGTTAAAGAACGCCGTTTCTGTGGGCTTTCCACAGCAGACAACTTGAGGAGAGAATTGATTTACAAGTTAGCTATTGGAGATGCCACTCATAGCCAGATTGTTAAGTCTCTTCCTCGTGATCTTTCATCAAGTGACCAACTTCAAAATGTTCTGGATTCACTGGCAGCTTATTCTAATCCGTCTGGCATGAAGCAGGTACTATCCTTCAATTTATATAACATGTTTCTGAAAATAACCCTAAAATGGAGGATTCACGTAAAATATTATCACAGGGTAAATATGTACTTCGCAAATCATGCTGGAAGGAATTGGACTTGTATCACCCCCGCTGGAATTCTAGGGAATTGCAAATTGCTGAGGAGAGATATTACCGTTTCTGCAAAATTTCTGCCCTTAATGCTCAGCTACCTCGGTGGTCTCATGTTTTTGACCCTCTCAGAAGTATTTCTAACATTGCAACCTCGAAGGCTGTCCTTCAGATTGTTCGCGCCGTTCTTTTTTATGCCGTGTACAGTGATGCATCATCGGCATCGCGTGCCCCTGATAATGTTCTTGTAACGGGTTTGCATCTGCTTTGGTTGGCACTTGATATATGTGAGTCTGAAAGACAGGTACATGCTGGTCAGTGTGGCATGGGCGTGGTGCAGCATGATGATGAATCATGGGTTGTTCTGTCGTCTACCGAAGAGGCTTTCCCCATCTTGACTTACTCCACCGAACTAGTTTCCCCAGTGTCTGACAAAGTAAAGAAAGAAAGCATGTTAACCCTGCTTGTCTCGTTAATGCACAAATACAAAGAAGAGAATGATGCCACCTTTTCTGGATCCAAGTACTGTAATATCCCATCTCTAATTGAAATCTTATTAAAGAAGTTTGCCAAGCTAAGTTTGGAGTGCATGATTACATTGAGACAAATGGCACCACATGTAGTCCCTTCTACACCTGATCATACCAGTACCAAAGAAAGCCTAGGATCTTCTTCAGATTCCATGGAAAGGAAAGCAAAAGCACGCCAACGCCAAGCTGCAATTATGGTATGATCTTTATTTGCAAAATTCACATAGTTTAATTATCCTTTTGACTTGTCTCAAATTCCAGCCTTAATTAATTGTGAGACCTTTGTTAGATGGGCTTAAGAAAAAAAAAGAACTTTATCACTTTATTTTAATTTATAAAGTGCTAGTTCTGTGGTTTTCCTAGTTAGATGTTTATTTAGTTTTTCATCCATCTAATGCCTACACTCTGCACTTTGCTTATTCTTAGGTTCTGAAGCTACTTGCTGACTTTCCTAAAAAAAACTTGACTTTTGGCCTCTCCTAACTTACACTAAGCACAATTTTATTCTGTTGTACCATATTTATTTAGGCAAAAATGAGGGCAGAGCAGTCTAAGTTTGCTGAAAGTATGAAGTCATCAGAAAATGAGGGGAATGACGTTACTATGTTAGAGACAGATGTGTCCAGTTCAACTGGAGTTGTGTCCGAGGAGTCACTACCAGTTTGCTCTCTGTGCCGGGACTCAGATTCCAAAAGCCCTCTGTGCTACTTAATTCTTCTTCAGGTAATCACTGTTGACTTGACAACAACTTGCTTTATCTTGTGATGGCTCATAGGTTCTTAAAGTACTGATTGTTCTTTCTGCAGTATTTTGGTGTATGGTGTTTTCTGACCTATATTTGAAACACATGTTAATTCTACTTAATTTTCTCTTTCTTATTATGCTGATATATATGTTAAAGTACCATAGAATAATCTTTCATGTGTGTTCCATAATTCAGAAATCTCGGCTTGCAACCTTTGTTGAGATGGGTAATCCATCCTGGGAAAATCCAGCTCAAGTAAATAAGACTGGATCAGTCAAAAGGGAAGACTCAACAGATTCCTCAGTCTCTGGTTCTTCAACTTCTGAGGAACTTGTCAATGATACAACAGTAGAGCCATCGTTTGATATAGACAACATGGAAGTTGACGCCTTTCTTGATTTTTCTAATGAGCAACATCCACTGATTAGATATATATCATCTTTCCCAACTGGGCATAGCAACAGCAATGCAGATGAAAATGTCTCGCTTGAAGCAATTGAGGCTGACATTTACAGTTCTATTTTAAATGATCTATTTGGATCCAGCAATGCACATATTCAGGATAGTGACCAAATGTTGACATCAAATACTTCAAACATCACAGTTGATACCAAGAGAACTAAAAGCCCCAAGCGATCAGTGCTGGGAACATATGTTAGTTGTCTTTCAGCAAAACACCGCCATTCTGCTCTGTATGATGTAGCCTCAAAATCTTCTGCCTCTGTAACTACAAGAAACAGATTTGGTCCTGTTGATTGTGATGGCATCCATATATCTTCTTGTGGACATGCTGTGCATCAGGAATGTCATGATCGATATTTGTTCTCCTTGAAACAAAGGTATGCCGGACCACCCCCCATAACATACTTTTTTGTAACTGTAATTAGTTCTACTAGTCAGGAAGTAGGTATTTTACATCACACCTTTTGGTTGGGTTTACATTTCAATGGAAATCTTTGAGTTATAGCCTTATAGGAGTGCAAATCCACAAAATGGTCAATTGATAACCTTTAGATGTTTCATTTAATTTGTGTGGTATAGTTGATTGTTTGCCACCGAAGTTCCAGTTTCATGATTTTATGATGAATTTAGTCAGGTTTCACCCCAGCATCTTTATTCTAAAATTTTTTCTCTCCATGTCGTTGTCAGATGCCATGTTTGATGGCAAAATTGTAAGTATGGTATATTGTGGACTTCTTTATTGACACTCTAATAGGATATCTATTTTGTGCTCGCTACCTGGGAAGCAGAATACAACTTAGGAGGCCTGCATAACTTATGATTATTAAATATATTATCATTGGCTGCAAGCCTTCTGTTCATTTGGGTCTATATCTGTTTGCAGTAACTTACATGTTTGTTTATTTACAGATATGTCCGGAGACTTGGTTTTGAAGGTGGTCATATAGTTGATCCTGATCTGGTATGTGTATATATTTGTGTTTATAAAGTTGTATTTTTTTTTTTGGTTCGTTGATCCTTTGCTTAATCAAATCTTTTTGCAGGGAGAATTGCTTTGTCCAGTATGTCGCAGATTTGCAAATTCCATTCTTCCAGCATCACCTGATTTCTCTGGTAAAACATCAAGGATGGTGAGACCATTTGTTCAAACCTTGACACCTCAAGCTGTTATAGATACATCAGATGTGAATAGAAATTGCCTACAGTTCCCTCGTGCACTATCTCTTCTTAAAAGTGCTGGAAAAATCGTTGGAGAAAGCAAGTTTTTAAAAGCTATATCTGGAAAGCTTAATGAAACTATGAATCCAGCCCTCGATCCTTGTCTTCGAAGATTGGCTATGCTTTACTATCCTCGCAGTCACAACAGTTTTTCACCATCTAAGAGGCTCAACCCATCCTTATTTCTCTGGGATACACTAAGATACTCTCTGGTATCTACAGAAATCGCTTCTCGTGGTAGGATGTCAAGCCACTCTGCTGAATCGAAGTCCTGCTTGGAGTCTTTGCGTGGTGAACTTAATTCATCAAGTGGGTTCATATTGTCCCTCTTGTTCCATGTTGCTCACTCTGCACGGAATTTGAATCGTCTCGAGGTTCTTCTGAGGTTGGAAGGTATCCAACTATTAGCAGGTTCTATTTGCTCTTGTATTTCGGGTTATAAAGACATTCTGAATGCCACTAAGCGAAAAGGTATAAATCACCCTTTTCCTTTACCTTGTTTAATGTATTTCCCTGCACCTAGATACAGTACTATTTTCCCTCGTTTTGGAGTGTCTTCTTATTTCCACTTCTAAATGAATATCATGAGCTTTCTATTTCTTTCAGTGGGGTTGATAAAAATTACTATGATTTATTTATAAAACAAGTGGACTCCAGGATTTTTATATAGTATAAAGTGACCTTGTGACTTGTGAGCAATATATACTCAATTGTTATTGTTTCTGTTTCTGTTGAACTGATTATAATGGTAAATTGGTTCTTAATTGTTACTATTTCTGTTGTAGAACAGATTATAATGGCTTGTTTGCAGTGTTACTGTTCTCTTATTGCTTACCTTTTTTTGGCTGGTTGGCATACTGGGCATAATTGATTGTGTTGTGCCGATTAATTATAACAGTTGCCTTTGCTTTGCGCTGATTCGTATACAGGGCTGCAGGCAATATAAATGAACCTTTTTAGTTATGTCAGTTGTTATCTTATTTATTATACTGTTTTTTCCTTATGAAAATCCTAATGTTGTATTTCCTTTTTTATTTTTTGTATTGGTGGTTCTTATTTCTTAGTTTATATTTTTATCTAACCAAGAGCGTTGAGTTGATTTAACATGCAAAGCAAAGAATTCTGGTCTAGGCCTTACTTTCATTTGCTTGAATTAACCAATAAAACCTTCTAACCTTTATATTTGCATCCCACACATTGTGACATCATGGCAACTTCTCAATTTATGTTTGTATAAAACAAGTGCTTAGGTGAAGAGGTTTCAAAATACTTCCCTAAAGACCGAAGCATTCCTTTAAAGGAAAAAAAAACAAAAAAAAAAAAAAAGGGTGGATACCAGGTCTTGTAGGTTGTGTACCTGTCAGGAAGGCTCTATTATATTGTTTGTGAAGTAGATGTGGCCTAATCTAAAGTCTTAGTTATAATGTGTTTATCATTAAAAGCTTACATTTGATAGTAGTATTTAGTTTTAATGGTCTGAACAAGCCAAAATCTCATATCGGGGATCCTGGAAGAAACATGAATTATTTTTATCTCACGAGATCATGTCTCCTGATTATTTATGGAATGTTTATTTATTTATTTATCTCTTCACACGTTTCATCCTTAACAGGCTCTTTTCCATCGATGGTTGATCCAGCCAGTGAGGGGGGCCTCTTCCCTGATATCCAATTTTGGAAACAATGTGCTGATCCAGTTCTTGCTCAAGATCCATTTTCTTCTTTGATGTCAGCACTTTTCTGTCTGCCTGTTCAGTTTCTGTCATCTGCTCAATTCTTCATCCCTTTTGTCCATCTGTTCTATGTTGTTTGTGCCATTCAGGTATGCTATTTTGCATTGCTTCCTCTTTATGTTTGCAGTTTGTATGTTAGTTTTATTAATTCTTACTTTCTTAGCTAGTTTCAACATCAGCAAAGCTTTTTAGTTCCAAGTATATTTGGGTAGGCTAGAGTTAACTTAAAACCCAACATGAGCTATCAGCAAAAAATGGCAAAAGTAAGAGAAAATAGAATAAGTATATACAAGACATGAATAATGGTGATGTGGTTGGTCTGAAGCTACATACATGGTTCCATGTGTTCCTGTTCAAGAACAATTTATAGATTGCAACTAAATGATTTTGATGTAGGCCCTGATAACATGCTACGGAGAGCAAACTTTTGATCGATCAAACTTCAATGACTGCCTTCTTAATGATGTTTGCAAGACAATGTCAGGATATGATATTGCTAGAGAGTATTTTGTATCTAAATATATCGATCCCTCTTGTCATCCAAAAGACATGGTCCGCAGATTAACATATCCATATCTTCGGAGATGTGCATTGCTTTGGGAGCTGCTAAGATCGTCTGCCACATCGCCCTTGTATGACGGTTCTAGTATTTGGGAAGGATCACATCTTTACTTGAGTAATAGCACACAAGACGGCAGTTCTTCACTCGCAATGGAACTGAACGGATTAAGAGAATTGGAAGACCTATTTCAGATTCAGTCGCTGGATCTGATTCTCCAAGATGAATCTGTACATATGTTGGCTTTAAAATGGTCTCAACATTTCTATGAAGATTACAATCCCCGTAAATATAGAGGCACTCTCTTTTCTACCCCTGCAGTTCCATTTAGGCTGATGCAGCTACCAGATGTATACCAGGTTCTCCTAGAAAGGTTTGGTCTGGTTCTTCTAAGCTGGGATGAGATTTTGTGTGAGTGCTGCCTTCTTTTTTTCCTGGAACTGATTTCTTATTATTTTTCCATCTAGATACGTCAAGATGCAGTGCCCTGATTGTGGATCAGTGCCTGATGAACCAGCACTATGTTTGCTTTGTGGCAAACTATGTTCGCCTAGTTGGAAACCATGCTGCAGGTGATAGAACTTTGCTTATAAAAGTTGTTGTGTTGGTTGTGCCATAATTTATCAAACACCTGCCTAATATTATTTGTTTGTAGGACTGGTAAATGCCAGAATCATGCGTTGCAATGCGGTGCTGGTATTGGCATATTTCTTCTAGTGAGGGTATGTACTAGCTCATTACTTTTTTTCCCTCGAACATGCAGGAGAGCTGCATATCTTTTATATTAAGAAAAAAAGGCATGAGAATCCTAATAACATAGAACCACCCTAGCTCATTACATATGAAACTATTTTGTCCATTATAATGTCCTCTGTTCTCTCTGGTGTGAATATGCTTCAATTTTGATGGACTTCTGTGCAGAAAACAACAATCCTGCTGCAGCGATCTGCTCGTCTAGCCTTTTGGCCGTCTCTATACCTTGATGCATTCGGAGAGGAGGTATTGCCTAATTTCCTAATGTTTTGTTATTCTCATATGGCCCTACAGCTGTTTGTTGCAATCTCCACTTGAAATTTTACCTCCTGCTGTTGAACTCACTTGTTAGCTTCTCCACCAAACAGCAGAAGTTCATTTGAACTCAAAATCAGATGCATGCTTTTATGATTCTCACGAAATAAAATGTCCCATCACAGTGAAATCTTTGGATGTTTGATTTCTCCTTGAGAACAACTATGCCAAATTGATTTCAAATCATCCGAATGACCATCGATGGATGATGTGACGAATCTTATCATTTGTATCTAGTCATAAACTACCACCCATATATATATATATTAACCTCAAGAAATAGGGCAACTCCTACGATTGAAACTGTGCATTGAGGAATTCACTCATGTCAATGTGAGCTTATGCTCTCTACCTTTTTGGGATGTTTGGATGCAGGATCATGAAATGCAGAGAGGAAAGCCTTTATATCTAAGTCAAGAAAGATACACAGCCCTGACGTATCTGGTAATCAGTCCACCCCCTTCCCTCTGCTTTTTGACTTGATGTTTTATTAGGAAAAAAATATGAAACCCAACATAGGAGGAACTAGGTGTTTTTTTTTTTTTTTCATTAAGAACATTGGCACCCAAATGCAAGCCGAGAGAGGACTTGAAGCTGGGTGGTTGGGTGCACGACCACACCTCCCACCCAACCAGTTCAGCTAGGCTCACTACCTGACTTGATGTTAGGAATTTGCACCTTGATTATAAATGAGATACATGTTGTTTTTTGTGTGATAGGTGGCATCTCATAGCCTTGACCGAACTTCTGAAGTTCTTCGGCAAACGACCATCAGCTTTTATGACTGAATCCATTTTCCGTGGAACAAGGTTCAAAGGTTTGGATTATTTATATGCCTTGTTCAATTCTAGAATACAGAAAGATTGTCATACAGAAAGATGTAGTTGGGTAGCAATAGGCATATTTTCCCCAGGCTATGTGGTCACTATTTGCTTCTCTTAGTAGGCCTATTATACAAGTCTTAAATCATCAAATATGGAAAGAACAGATGCAGTGATCTTATCTTGTATATTAGATCCAATGGAGCAAATAAACTGCTGTCTGATCACCCAGCCACAAACTATCATTAGCCAGAATGGTTGTATTTGTATTCACCAGTGTCCATTCTCTAGCATGCTCTATTGAAGAGCTGAAGTGCTATCACAGCACATGGTACTCTCCACTGGAAGCCCCCCCCCACACATTTTGAGCTGGCACAAATTTCAAGCTGCAGGGTGATACATGGTTTATTGTTGATTTGTTGTCTGCTTTGTCAGGATCTTGTGGATGTGCATATTTTTGGGAACTGTAGTGCAACTTTGTGTTGATCCTCTCTGGTGGCAGCGCAGGTGTTACCTCAACCAAGGTTACAACCGCAAGCTCTTTTTGCTAATTACTAAATGAGTATAGTGCTTGATGCTGTACCCCACCTGCTTTGTTTTTCTTTTGTGACCGTTTCTTTCTTCCAGGTGGGCTAGAATCTGCAGGTAGCCACCATTCGTGTCCTGTGGCGGCCCTGCTGCCCCCCTGCCTAGTTGTACAGCTGTTTTCATTCTTTTTTTTTTGTTTATTATTATTATGGCCGGTGCTCAAAACATGGCTACAGCTGCTGACCTTGTAACGTTCAACGATCAACTGCATGATCTGTATGTACAGTAAATAGCACCGGATTGGTGTAGTTTTTCAGTATGAAATGCAGTCATCCTGGTGCCATTTGATCATCATCGAGTTCTATTTACCATGTTGCCCTGTGATTTGCTGAATCTTATTTCAACTTGCGTGCTCAGCTGGAAGCGAGGTTATTGGAACATTTGAATGAAATAAGCTACTCGGCAAGATAGCAATTGTTTGAGGGACCATTTGAGGGCAAGGCCACCGGCCCGCTGCCGCGCCGCCGGCTGGCTGGTGGACCATCAGTTCTCTTAACCCCACCCACCCCCCTCGCTGCTGGCGATCATCTTGAGACTGGTACTATCCCTTCCCCTATTGTTTGCATAAACAAAACATTTCAGTGTAATAAGTTTTCAATGGTCCAGCAAAATGTCGTATCAAACCTTGTAATTTGGAAGGAGGGGGTACATGATTTGCTTGAGATCTCCGTATCAAAGAACAGACCCGGGTGGCCAGATCGAAGCAGCAGATGGTAATATCTCAACTTTCCAATACTAATGTAAGATAAAATGATATGATTTCTAAGTACAAGTTGATTGTCTACTTGTTACAAATCAAAGTACACATACACAAAAAGAAAAGAAATTAATTAGAAAACAGATTTACTTGCAATGGCCAATCATACAATAGCAACTAACAAAGTTGCTTGGAAATATATATATGATGTTGACTCAATCATAATGATATATACTGCTGGAGTTGGAGTTATCGTGAGTCCCAGTACTAGTGGCCGCCGCTGCAGGGAAGTCATGAACCATTGGAGCCGGAGGGTCATCAGGTAGAGGATCCACTTCCATGGTGCCCTCCATCATCCACACCACGCTCCTCATCGTTGGCCTCATCGATGGATCCCCCTGCACGCACCAGATCGCAATGCGCGCGAACCTCTCCACCCTCTCCAGGTCCTGCAGCGCCTCCTTGTCTCCCTGCACAGCACGCCCAATATGGTCTTCCCTAACCAGGTCCGACACCCAGGCTCTCAGTGTCACAGGCAAGCCTATGTCCTCTGAGTCATCGTCGTCCTCGTCGTCACTGCACCGCGGCCTATCAATAACTTGGCCATCGTCTGCTGGTGCCGGTGGTGGTGGTGGTGGTGGTGGGTACTTCCTGCAGCAGATCATCTCAAGAAGAACAACGCCAAAGCTGAACACGTCCACCTTGCTGTCCACCTTCCTCTCGCTGCTGAACCACTCAGGGGCAATGTACCCGAGCGTGCCTCGGACATGGGTGATGGTCTTCTTCAGCTTGTCGCCGTCGAGGAGCCTGGCGATCCCAAAGTCTGTTATCTTGGGGATTCGCTTGTCATCCAGCAGGATGTTGTCGGGCTTGATGTCGCAGTGTACGATCTGGGAGCTGCAGCCGTAGTGCAGGTACTCCAACCCCCTGGCGATGGCCATGGCGGCCTCGGCGCGCCAGCTCCAGGACGGCTTCTCGGAGGGCTTGAAGAGGACGTCGCCGAGGGAGCCTCCTGGCATGAACTCGAAGACGAGCATCCGGTGCACCCCTTCCTTGCAGTAGCCGACCATCCGGACCAGGTTTTTGTGGTGGATTCTCCCAATGGACTGGACCTCATTCTCGAACTCCATCTCTCCATACTCATCTGCGCTTCTCAGCTCCTTCACGGCAACATCATGTGGTTGTACAGACTTCAGGATGCCATGGTAGACCTTGCCAAAGCCTCCCTGGCCAAGAAGCTTGCTGAACCCGTTGGTGGCTCGGCGGAGCTCCTTGCGGGTGAACACCATGGCGCTCAAATGCCTCCTGTTTCTTGCCTTCTTGTGAGTGATGTAGCAATGCACTAGGAAGGTGCAAGCAGTGGCCAGCAATAGCATGGCCAATACAGCAATGGCCACATAAGGTAGAATCTTAATAGGGGGTCTTTTTGCCCTCACCTTTACCAGTGTCCACATGCTTGTGCCATTATCTTGCCACCCAACTGTGAGCATTGCCGCCTCCATGCAGCTATTGCTACTTGCATTGAACAAAGCAGCTGTACATAGGCAGTTGTGCAAGCACAAATCTTGGCATTGCTCTGCTGTGATGGGTTGGTGGTAGTCGTAGAATATTGGGTTTTCCCAATGAGTGTTGGGCAACTCCATGAGCTTGAAGTCGGAAGAATGGTTCTTCCCGTCGTCGCAGGTATCCCAAAGAAACGCTGGCACACAGCCCTTGTACCTGTGCTGCGTGTCCAAGAAGGCATAGCCACTTGGACACTCACAGTCGAGCCGATTGCCAGCACCATATACACAGTATGAGTTTAGTCCACACATGCCGTGTCCACCAACTGTAATCATTTGGCAGCCAACACTTGGTACCGGGTTCAATACAGACCATGTGGTGTTACCGTTGCCGTCGCCGGCGGTGGTGTTGGGGAGGATGTAGACACGAAGAATTCCATCTGGATCGAGCGTGGCATGCTGGTAGAAGAAGATATTATCCGTCGGTTGATGAGGGGCTGTCAGGTTATTGCGGTTGGTGGCATTGTTGGCGAGCTGGAAGTAGAGGTATCCAAGGAGCTTTGCGTCGAAGAAGAGAGTTGCGTTGCCAACACCCCAGGTCTGGGTGTTCCAGTAGGCGGTGGTTTTGGTACCGGAACCTGGCAGGTCCGTCCTGTACATGACGATGTTCCCATCCTTCTGCACGCTGAAATTGAAGCGGCCGGCTGAGAAGTCCGTGTCCGAGGCCCTAGATCGGAGGGACGTTCCAGGGGGCATGACCTGCCCTGGGAGCAGAGTGTCCGTGGGGTGTCCGAAGCTCTCCCAGACGACGATCTTGCCGTCCACGCCGAGGAATTGGAGGTTGCCGGTGTCCCGTAGCACGAGAAGGGAGCCATAGTTTTGGCTGGCATCAGTGTAAGGGTTCCAGACATTGTCGTTGCCAGGATGAGCTAGGGAGAGTTGGCCGGTGATGGTGATTCTCAGAACGGATGACTGGTCTGCGGTGACCGCCACAGCGGAGCCTGAGCTCGGCCCCGCGTCTGTGGCGAACCACACGACCCTGGCAGCATCAAAGCGAAACCATATCGCTAGGAGGAAGGAGTTGGGGTTATTGTCGAGGGCGCGGAAACCGAAGGCGAAGTCGCCGGAGGGGCTGGTGATGTAGTTGGGTGGACTCAGGCTCTCGCCGGCGGCTAAGCTGCTTGGGGTCGACAGGGCCACAAGAACGCACGGCTGCAGTTGCATAGCGAGGAGGAAAACAGCAAGGTGTAGGAGATGATGAACAACGCAGAGTGATGGCTCCATTGCTGGGTGTCTCCCGTACAATGGCTCTAGCTATACGAGAGGGCGAGGAAGGTTATATGCATTCCTGCATTACCACCCGATTTATGGTTTCCTTGCTCGGACGGCTATGGTCGCGTAATTGACTGCTCTATCGTCGCGAGCGTTTGGAGCCTCGAGGCAAAGACCCAGGAGGGTGACGATGTTAACGTGCGACTTCCGGCCGATGCTGATCACCTCGTTCACATAGCCCTTGGGCACCTATCAGAATCATCTTCTTGTCGGACTTATTCGCATCTGCAAGGAAGAGTACTTTGATTTTGATTTCATTAAATAAACAATGTCATCATCAATCATGAAACTGGTGGAAAATTTCTTTGACAGATCGCTAAATAATCCAAACCTATATAGATCTCATAAGAGACTAACTAAAAAAACTCACCCGCGGGACTAGGACGGCCCCCGGTCATTTTGCTTAAAAAGAAGATCTTCTCACGCGGATTGAGAAAACTCCTAACCCGTGCCCCACCCCATACACAGCGCACCGCAGCTCCGTGAGACGAGCTGACCACCGATCTATGCTTCGAACGTGGCACATACAAGAGAGTTTTTTTTTTTTTTACCTCGCTCGCGGAAAAATTCCCGAAAGGAACGCACAAGTGCACCACACTTGGGACTCGAACTCGCGTCGCGAGAGTGCTAATGAGAGTGCTAAACCAGCCGATCTAGCACCTCTTGGCATAAGAGACTAATTAAACTGACAATGTAATACAATCGTCGTGCTCTAAAGCATATATAGGATGACCAAATTACTCCCTCTATCTGTGTTATTCTCACTTTTCGAGTAGTTAAATATTTTTAACTTTAACTGAATGCATAAAAGTATAAAATAGTGCATAATTAGTATCATTGATGATACTATAATTGTTAATATTTTTTAAATCTATTTAAGTTTAAACATATTTGATCGGCTTGAACTCGTAGCGACGTTCGTTTTGGGACGAAGGCTTGTCACTGGGTCATTGATTTTGTAACTAACGCAGCTAGTACAAGTAATCTGCATGTCCACTTCGAATCTCCATCTAACACTCGAAAGTCTCCAAGACAGTAACATGAAGGCAAACACCAGACGACAACTCTGGCATATGCGTATGTACTCATGTCGTATATGTACTCGTATTCACCATTATCCCTCAAAAAAAAAAAAAAAACTATTCACACCGTTTCACACTGAAGTGGGCAGAGACGTACGTATGAGAACTGATTGAGAGCAACTTATAACCTAATCAAATCAATGCCATTTTCAGGCCACGTAGTTGTTAGTTCAATCTTGTTCTAATCAAATCAATGCTGGCGGATGGCCTTCCTCCTTGGGCAATCAATGAGATCGACAATATCTGCCGGATATTCCTGTGGACTAGCAAGGAGGGCTCTGTTTGAGGGAAATGATGGTCGCATGGCCTACGGTATGCCGACCCACCTATCTTGGTGGTCTTGGCGTCCTGGACCTAAGACTCACGTCCATTGCCTTGCAAACCCGTTGGCTGTGGTTACAACAATCTGACGAGAACCGGGCAGATCTCATCCCGCTTAAGATCGCCAAGGATGTTCGAGACTTCTTATGTCCACCTTCACGGAGCTAGGGAATGGCCGGTCCACCATGTTCTGGACAGGGCGTTGGATCTAGGGACGTGCGGTTAGGGACATAGCACCGTTGGTGTTGGACTTCCTTAGCCGCAGATGCATCTCCAGCACGACTGTCGTCGAGGGACTTCTCGGACGGGTTTGGGTCCGCCAAATTTCTGGCGGGATCACTATGCCGGTTGCTTATGAATACCTCAGGCTTTGGGATCTCATCAACCAGGTACAGTACAGCTGACCGACAGCGAGGATCGACTCGTGTGGAGGTGGACGCTTAGCGGGAAATACTCCAAGTCGACATACAAAGCTCTATAGATGACCTCACACCCAATCCCGGGATTTAAGAGGATCTGAAAGATTTGGGTGTCGCCCCGAGTGAAGATCTTTCTTTGCCTGGCAATACGGAGGTGCCATTGGACCGCGAACAAGAGAAGGCGTCATGGACTTGAGACGAATGACAAGTGCTTCCTCTACGACCAAGAGCTCGAGACCATTGACCACATCATTGCTTCCTGCTGATTCTCTAGGCAGGTATGGTGGACAATTCTCGCGGTCGTTGGTGTCAATTCTTCCAAGGTGGGTGACGTCGTGCTGCTCAATTGGTGGAATTGATGGCGTCAAAGATGGCACGGGAACAGAAGGAAAGGGACAGACACCTTATTCGCACTGGTGGCCCGAGAGATATGGAAAGAAAGGAATGCAAGGTGTTTCCGCAACGACGCCGTCACCACCAGCCAACTCTTATCCACCATCAAGCACAACCGCCGATCATGGATTGAAGCCGGTGCGTGCAAGCTTAGTTGCCTCATTCGCGAGTAATCGACTTAGAGTCTCAGAGAATGGGGAGGCCGCGTTTTATTGTAAAAACTTCTCCTCCCGAATGCGCTCCTTCACGTGATGTAGAAACTTTTGTGCTTAAATGCAATGATGCGAAAGCCTTTTGTGTATTGAAAAAAAAAAACAATCCTTTTTGTGATTTGATTGAAAAGTCAAGTAAGCCTTCACATTTAGCGAGCTATATATACTTTTGGTGATGGCGATGGGCGAGAGGACCTGATCGTTCTTCTGTCAGGATGCTATTTCGGATTAAAATCTTGTGAACGAATTGACCTATACGGGATGCATTTTCTGTCTGGTTGTATAAATTAGTCGACAGTGATGAGATCATGGGTAACATGGACCCATGGTCACTACTAAACAAGTCAAACAACTTCGTCACCTTTCAAATACGTAATGTGCGATTATTATAATAATATTTGTAGTAATTTCTGATAAGAACCATTGCTAGTCATGTGAATTACCTCGTCCTGGAAAGTTCAAAAGTTCGATTACTCAAACAATAATAAACTTTGCTACATTATCGATTTTTAGCAATGTATTGCCAATTTTCGGCATAGACACTCAATTTGAAGCTGTCTCTATAGTGGTAGGCGAGACAGCAAACCAAATCCATGTATAGAGAAGCGGCTCAAAAGCCAACCGCTGTGTCTGCTGGGTCAATATACCCCGGGTATCTAAAGGCATCGAATGCGGAGCCACTTAGGCATCCCAGCAGGCCAAAACCGGCCCAGCAACTATGGCTCGCTTAGCCACGCAGGCCCTGGGCCGAACACCAAGACACGTGGTCCACAGTGACCTCTTCCTTCTTGTTCTACGACGTGCCCTGACAAAGACATGCACACTCCACTCACTCCGCCGGAACGAAGAGGACGGCGATCTCACCGGATATGGGATCTCGATCGGGACAATCGCCATTCCCTTGAGCACCTCTTCTGCACAGAAAAGACAACACCACGGAGCGATGACAACTACTCCCTCTGTTTGTCGTTTTTAACTTTTAAACTTCATGTTTGACCATCCGTCTTATTCAAAATATTTATACAAATAATAAAATAAATTAATCAATATTCAAGTATCTTTATTGATAAAATAAGTCATAAAAAATAAATTATATTTATACAAAAATTTGAATAAGGCGAATCATCGAAAAGATGACACGGAATCTAGGGTGACAAACTTAATCAGACGGAGGGAGTAGTAAAGCGACACACCATCCAAATTCAATATGATGAGACGTGCGTGGGTCACACGATGACTCTAGACATATCTTCGAGCCCCACCCCTACGGGATGGGTCACACGATGACTCTAGACATATCTTCACTAGACTAGCCACTGGACGAAACCCCCGATAGTGAAAATGTTAGAATTCTAACTCATGTAGCATTTTCATTTGTATTTGGTAAATATTGTTCAATCATGGAGCTCAAAAAATTCATCTCGTGATTTACAACCAAACTGTGCAATTAGTTATTTTTTTACCTATATTTATTGCTTTATGCATGTGTCCCTAAATTGATGTGATGGAGAGAGTGAAAAATTTTGGAACTTTGAGTGGACTAAACCCAGGTATGGCCACTACTCGCTTCCGAAGGAAGTGTACTGCTTGTCAACCCCGTTAAGCGGTCATGGTCAAGCCCTCATGGTCTAGCATTTTTTTTTTTCTCGAACACGACTTCACGTGTCATTTTTATTAAGAGAAAAACCAAGACTGTCTAAACAACACGGTACAACACAACACTATGCCACAAGACACGGACAACACAACGAACCACAGAGGAAGTGGCCACAACAAACACAGGCAGAACAACTGCCAAAAGCAAGAAAGATGAGACGACCCCACCGAGCTACACAACTCAACTACTACAGGTGATATGCATCATTGCTAGGTCTATACTCAGGAGATGCCAACCGGATCGAAGAATGGAAGTTCAGGTCGCCGGCGCTCAAGCGATAGATCATCAAGGGGGCGTCACACACTCGGCAGCGACTGCCCGAGGTGGATCCGTGCGTGCCGCCGGTGGCCCTTGGCCAGCAACGACGACGACGATAACAATGGCGTCAACCCCCGAGACGAATCCGAGCCGAGTGCGATGTCGGTGGCCCACGACCAAGCAACGACGACGGCGACAACAATGGCGTCAACATCCAAGCATGCCAGGATGACAACGAAGTGCTCGAAGGTACCACGCCGTCTCGTTGGCGAGCTGCAACACCACAATGCCAAAGGGGATGCAGCCAGGATAAGCAGTGGAGATCTCGATCGCCGAATCCCGACGTCGGTGGCCCTCGGCCAGACAACGACGACGGCGACAACGAAGGCATCAACCCTTGAGCAAGAGGGCCCAGATTGACGGCGTAGCGGGTAGGAGCGCCGAGGCAACGATGGAGACTCGGGGCGGAGCTACATGGCGGCGCAGGAGCTCAGTGGGTTCAATGGAGCCTTCAGGAAGGAAGTGACGCCCACGGGCGCCAACCGCATTGAGAGCACCCGTTGGAACTTTCATTCCTCGAGCCCCGGCAGCCGCCGACAAAGACGAGAAGACGACGCCTTCGGGAAGGTGATGACGCGGGGCGCCACCGTCGTCGGCCCAAGGCAAGCTTGGGGAGGAGGGCTTTCACCCCATCACTGTCGACCGCAGACGCCACTGTCAGGCCTCCATCAGCCACGGGCCATGGCCGCCCGCACCGCTGCCCTTGGCCGGAGCTGCCGCAACAGCGGCCCCACCAAAGAAGGTGGCCGGGCGGCCTTGTCCTTCCACCCACCCACTTTGCTGGGAGGACGGGCGCCGCCGCCCACCGGCGCGGAAGTTGACGGGAGGGGGAGGGTGCCCGGGACTCGCGAGTGGAGGGCCATCCCGCAACCCACCCGGCGAAGAGGGAGCCCGGGGGTCCCGGATCGCCGCCCGCCGCAGTAATCCCGGCGTCCGCCTGGGGGGGGGGAACGCGCCGCCGCCGCGAAACCCTACGCGTTGGGGGGGGACACGGGGTTTCGGGGGAGGGGAGCCCACCGGCCGAGACGCTAGGAGGGTCGATCCGGCCAAGGAGGGGCGGACCGACCGCCCGCCCGACGCCGGCGCCGGAGAGCGGGTAGGAGGGGGTTGGAGGGGGAGGGACACGGGGTTTCACGGAGAGGAGGGAGGGTGCGGGATTTATAGAAGCGCCATTTTTTCAAATTTGTTGAGCCCTCCCCCGTCAAGGCCCATCCCCACGGGAATTTATACCGCTCAAACGGGCGGCGCGCGGCGGCCGGATTTTTACCGAGGGCGGTGGTTGGCAAAAACGGGCGGCGCTGGCGCCCCGAGTCGCCCGGGACGGTTTGGTTCAACCGGTCGGTAAAAAAAACCGGGACGCGAGGGAGACGGGAACAAGTCATTTTTTTTTTCGTGGTCAAGCATTTGGAAGCGTCTATGTGACTGTTGGAGCGTAACGGATCGGGTCCTGCATCCATACCGATCAAACATCCTTAGCTTGCTTTTCTCACAAAAAAAAAACTTAGCTTGCTTCACACTCACGTTGGGGCTAGCTTTATTTCTGATGATGCATGTGTGCACCCTGGGAAAATAAGTTGGGCAAGGACCATCCCTACCAGGATATGGTGTGTTTTGTTTAGTTGACATGTGAAACACCACATCATTTTAACCGCACGTATGGTAACTTAGATGCCGGCCCCATGCATGGTCCATCCGTACGGTGCGAATGGTCCATATTCCCCTCAAACAACAACTTAAATGGTGGAGGACCCTTAACATGCTTCACACATTGGGGCTAGCTTTATTTCCGATGACGCACCACGCGTGCGCTGTGGCCCTCGGACAGCAACGTAGCTTCGACGATCGACTACTTAATCAAAACCAGTACCCCCCCTCCTCCGTTACGTACACATGCCGGATATTGAAGGTTTAAAATTTGTGACACACATATCGGTCTTTTTAATCTATGCATTCATTACGTACTAAGAAATCAAGCAAGTTTACAACCAATCTAATTAATTAGTAAAGAGCATTTCCTTTGATCTACCGGTTAGTGAATTTTTAAACTTAATTTTCACACATACCATGGTCTCTGCGTGAAACCATATACTACAATCTCTTATTGTTCACCACCTTACTTCTCAAAAGAAGAGAGAACATATTATTGTGGTAATACATCTCATCATTGAACAAGAGCAATTCTCTTTTATTGCCACCTTTCGCTTTGACCAATTTATGCGTGTGAAGACACTTTGCATAGGACTTTTGGTATATGGATCCAAAGAAGGTGAAAGGCAATCTATGAGGAGTATATGTCGTGACAAATTGTAATCTTTAAATGATTGATTCGTTGCTTGGAATCAACATAGCAAGTGAAAATATTAACCCTTCTGAACTCCTAGTTATTTCCCATACAGAATCATGGTGTTCTAGTGTCCCAGCATCAGAATTTGGGTGCACATTGATCCGGGTTGTGGATTTGGTCCCGTGTTGGATTTTATCCGCTATTGGGTGTTTACCAACTTGAGGTTGGCTTGGATTTACTGATTTGGAGGATTTACCCTCGATATCCTTGAACGCTTACTTGAAGCATTATCCTTCAAAGCAGTCGTACTACTCCCCTCTTCTTTGGAAGTGGGAGTTGAATGGTTTTGATTTGGTACCTCCATTCTTTTGGAGGCATTGTGAGCGAGGATAAGAGGATTTGTGACACCCTTATTATCGATAAATGATTATGGCGCATCTTTTGCAATCTGATGCAAATTGTGACACCCTTATTATCGAGAAATGATTATGCCGGATCTTTGCAATATGATGCAAATGTAAGATATTCTAAATGATTAGGTTTAGATTCTTTGGTATGTGGACATGAGGATTGCTTTTTTTTTATTCCCGACATTCTTTGTGTGGTATAAGTCTCCCTATAATGCCTAGAATTATCCCCAAATTATGATCAACATATGAGAAATATATAAAATCCCTATAGAGTTACCTCATTGGGATGATGATGCCCATTGGTATCTTTGGGGTGGTGATATGGGTATGTGAAAACATACTTGATGCGTAGATGGAAAATGTTTGGTTGTGGTCAAGTACCATGTACATATTGCAATGGAGGGAGTTGTAGAAGTGCAGTTTGATGAATTTGAATTCATGATGTGGTGTGTAAATCCGCATGTCACCAACTAGATGTTGGCAAATTGCAATTCTAATTTGGGTCATCAAATAACAAACTTGATTCTCTAGATGAGAGATTCAGTTGGGCCAGTATGTGTAAACATAAGATACTTAGTGATGTAGTCCCTAAAACCAAACGATTCCATATAAATGGATTGGATCCCACGTCTAGGATCGTTTGCTCTAAATTGAAGAATTTGAGCAATGAATTTGGAAAATCTGTAGTATCTTATGAGTAAGGCACACATTAAGAACAACATTGTAAATGCATAAATGTGCATCACATAGTATCTTTATGGCCCACAAAATGGCAAATGGAGTCACATGTATGTTCTTGAATTTCTTCAAGAAATTTGGTGGCTCACATTATTGATGTTATGACCAAGGTTTTTTTATTTTGATCAGTGATCAGCGATAAAAGCGAAATTTCAGAAATTTTGGGAATTTCGATGGTCCTTTGTAGCATTTCCTTTTTAAAAAATAATTAATTTTTCACTAAAAACAAAAAATAATGGCATACCGGTATTTGTTTTTCATTTCGACACTCACCGATAAAAAGCAAAATTTTAGAAATTTCGGTGAAACTTCACCAAAATTGTTTTTTCCCCGGTTATGACCAACAGAATTGATAATAATTTTCTCATCATTCTATCATGGCAAATATGCGAAAAGCTTGATGAGATCAAGAGAGAAAAGTATTTTGCATGCAACATGTAATATGGGATTGATATATGTATAATAATACGTCCCCGGATGATACGGAAGGAATTTGCATAATTATTTAGTTTTCATATATGTTGCAATAACTTGAGTGAAGATTTCATCATCGCTCCTGGTTTTACGTGTGGAAGCCATGCAACTAGATAATGTGAAAACACCATGGGGGTATAGAATCAAGATACATTTATGCATCCACGATTAATTGAATACCCATAGAGAGCGTAATCTCTCATATTTGTGTTAGCGGTATAGTGGTCCAAAGAAATAAGATTCCTTTCCACCTAGTTGAATCCCAAGTGATTCTATATATGAGGCAAAATCTAAGAAAATTTGCACTCATATAGAATATGTATACCATGTATGAGTGTTGACATTTCTTAGCGCAATCAAAGGAAACAGGTATAAAACCCATCCCCAATAACAGCGCCCGAGAAATGCGCCGACATTCCCAAGTAAAACCACCATGTCGGTGATCCGAAAGGGATTGTCAACGGGATAGATCTTGCCATCTTAGATATTTCATCCGCAAGCGCACGGATCTATCATTGTAGCATTTCACCCTAAGTATTCAGGTATCGTTATTTATATTTTCCCAAAGGAAGGCATGTGATTAATAAGCTAGCATGGCATCTGAATAGAGGAACATGTGTTTGCTTAGACCAAATTGTTCATAACAGGGTAAGCAATAACGGTTTATGGATAGTGTGACACACACTTAAGAATCCACCAAAGAAAAGGATAAAGAAAATGGATAAAGAATAAATGAATAACCTAATGGAGTAATTCTAATGTATCTAGTCATGGCCTTACAAATGAATAGTTAGGATCATATGCAAACCGATTTAATCGTGGTTAGGTCTAGGATACCGGGGAGACCCCATCTGGAAGTCTTCTTCCTACCGAGGCATTTACTTTAACTCCTACAAAGACATACGAACATGGGGGATTTCAAGGGGACGGTCAAGGCTTGTCACGACCAAGCCGCCTACCCCCTCAACCGTGGCATGCACTCATATTCGCGCAGTGTCGTAATACCCGCACCATGCCCACATATCGAGCACTACTCTTGTTCCCCCAGGATCCCCACTTATCGAATGGACGGACTAGAACAAGAGCAAACCCGAAGGAACAACGAACTGATATCCCACCTCTAATCAAGTTAGGCATATGATGATCGATGATGAACTGAGATGAACATGTCAAGATTATGATATGTAAACTATATGCTAGTTCATATACCAACACAAGAACATGAACAAGACTATACTCTAGTTCATAAGTTAGGCCAAGAACATAGATATAAGACTTGCAAATAGAAGAATGCTCCATTGAGAAGATATATTACCAAGGCACTTTCTTCTAGGAGACAAGCCCTCCTTGTAGCTCTTCTACTCCAAGTGCTAACCAAGAACTAAGAAGAAGAAGAAAGAAGAAGTAGAAGAAGAGAGAGAGGTAGAGGTGGTAGAGAGAGGAAGATTGCTGGTTTGCTGGACTCCAAGTGGTGTGTGTTGAGAGAGGAGGAGAGGGGGACTACTTATACACTTGGAGGAGGGGCCTAAGTGCTAATTTACACCAAAACCGACCTGGTAAACCTTCCTAATCTGAGCAAACCGACCATCCCACGGCGGTAACACCCATTTGGTAAGTGCATGAACCGCCTCCCCGAGGTTGGGCCGAAACCGCCTCAGGGAGGGTGCGGCCGCACCAGTGGTGCTTGTACACCCCCCGGGCTCGGCCCGCCCGGGTCTCGTGGGGTGTCGTCTTCCGTCTTGAAAAGTTGTGGGCCGGGCTTGGCTCGGCCCAATTTTGATGTTTTGGGTCGATTTGCTCCTGGGCTTGTGTTTTGCAATAATGCGCTTTCCCGGATGGCGTACTTTGGTCGATTTTTCACTTGCTTTTATTGTAAATCTGCAAAATAAAATACTAGACACTACAAGTGGAATTTTATTAGTGATAAATGTATATGAGTACAAAAAGGTATAGTTTTACTCCCTTTATGGTAGTAAGTTGACGGGAAAAATATGTCGCTTGGTGACCGTCAACAAATTCCCCAAGCTTACCCTTTGCGCGCCCTCGAGCAAAAGAGATAAGTACTTGGTTGTTGATCGGGAGTTGCTACTATGCCGATTACGTTTCACAAGTGCCGGGTTATAATAAGATTTTCTACTAGAGTTTGAATAAAATGGCACATCATTTTCCCACCCTTTATTACCTTTCATCGTAGCGGGGTTTTTAGCTTTTCTCAAAGTCTTGGGCGGTTGCCGATAGAACGGTTATAACAAATACTTATCATTCATCCTTTTGATCAACTTTTTATCCGGATTTATTTATTTAGATAATATTTATTTTTTGAGAAAGCATGGGCTTTATTGCTATATATATATATTTTTGGAGAGGTGGGCTCTACTCGCCCTAGACTTTTGTCTTTTATTTTCTCTTTTTTTCTCTCTTTTTTTTTAGAGATGTGGGCTCTGCTCGCCCTCGGACACTTGTCCATTTTTTCATCTCATTTTTTTTTTTTTTTTTTTTAGCATAGCCCATATCATTTCTCTTTTCTTTCAAAGTAGATTCCCCTGATGTCAAGTTTCTCTTTTCGGACGAAAATCATAACAAATCCATTTGTACCATATCATACTTGGCAACAACTTAGACTAGATAGAGATTATGCAACCCACATGAATCGGGTTTTTCAGGATGAGTTTTTAGACTTAGCCACTAAATCCAAACTTTAGAGAAATTCAAATTATAAACTAGGCACAGGCAAAACATAAGACAGAGCAACTATTCATCATTTCAACAAGGGACTAAGACTAAACATTTTTATAGCTCACATATATAAACATTAAGGCATATAGAAGAGCTACTTATTCTATTTTTGGATTTTTTTTTTTTTTCAATGCAGGATTGCTGAAATTTAAACATGCTAAAAATAAAATAAAATTTGATGAAAATAAATATGCAATGCAATGATACCTGCAGGGGGGTCCTCCCCAAGCTATATGGAGGCCCGTGGGTATCTTTATTTATTTTTGTTCTTTTGAGATAGCTGCCATTTTACCTTCGGCGGAGGGTCCACTCTTTTGAGTCTGTGGACTGGGACTTTCTCCAATTTTGTTGTTTGATGGTGTACCAGCTCCCGGAGATACGGAGGGCTGCACTTCTTTTAGCTTCCACACCTTTTGAGGAGGAGCGTATTTTGATTGTTTCTTTTGTTTTGGTTCTTCTTTTGGTGTGGAGCTACCTTCCGGGGCCTTTTGTCCTTTTGTAAAGATGGGGACCTTTTCCTTCTTTGGTTTAGGAGCTGTGTTTTTCTTTTGTTCCCACCTTTTATTTTTGCTGACTGCCTTGGAAGTGCTGCCGGTCTTTGGGGGCTGGATTTCTATTTCTTTAATGCCTTGCTCCCCATATTTTATCCGGATCATTTTGCACTCTTAAAGAGACTCAGGGGCCTGAATTCAAATTTTTCTTCATTGCCATTGATATTGAAGCGGATTTCTCCCGGCCCCAACATCAATCTGTGCCCCGGCAATTGGTGCTCAAGAATGGTCGTCCAAGGATGAGTGGTGTATCTTTAGTAAATTCCATGTCTAACACCACAAAGTCAACCGGGCACAAAATACCCCGATTTTCACGGTATGTCCTCTGCAATCCCTGCTAGATACCTTATGGACGAGTCTGCCAGCTGTAGTGTCATAGATGTTGGCTCAAGATTTGTATGTTTGAGCTTGTCAAAGACGGATTTTGGCATGACACTAACAACACCGCGCCCAAATCACATAAGGCGTGGTTGAATATTTGTGTTCCAATTGAGCAGGAATTGTAGGGCATCCCCGGATCTTTCTTCTTTTTCGGCAGACGATTTAGGATAGCGGCACTTTGCATTCTTCGGTTAGCTTCACAACTTCCGTTGTTGGCGGTGGCAGCTTGTTCTCGTTGATATCCTTTATGTACTTGGCATATGACGGCACATGGAGCATGTCCGAGTGGCACACTTACATGTACTTTCTGGATCATCTCCATGAACCGAGTGAACTGTTCATCCAGTGTCTGCTTTCTGGTTCTTGTGGTGAAGGGTAGGTACGTTGTGTCTGTATATTCTAATGGTACCTCCTCCATTTCTGGCTCTTCACGCTACATTGGGGTTACCTCTTGAGCAGCTTCTCTTTTCTGTTTCCTCACCGTAGAGTTCGGATTTGGTGAGTCACGAGTAGACCTTCCCCTCCGGTAGTTCTTGCATTTATGCTCTCCCCGGGGGCTTCAGTTTGTCTCGAAGCTTTTTCTCCAACTATTATTGGGAGACGAGCAGCTAGCTGGGATATTTGTGCTTCAATCTTTCTGTTGAAATTCAACTGATTTGTCATAGCAGAGTTGAGTCCATCCATCTTGCTGCTGACTCCTTCTAAGATGTTATCGGGCCCGGCTCATCTTGTTGGTGAGGTTTTCATTGATCTTGGCTTGGCCCAATACCAGTCCTTGAGTGAAGGCTGACCCGGGGTTATAATTAGAATTGTATCCCCGGTTACCTTGGAATGGTGGCCTGGACTGGTTGTTCCAAATTCTTTGCCGAGGTTGGCGATACCCGTTGTTGTTGTTGATGAAGGCAGCTTCTTCACGGGTCTCGTGGCGCTTATCCCCCCCGAGTGGCCAACTCCACCACATGTCTCACAGGTCATGTGAGCATCCGTGGCGTAAAACGGGCGCTGCTGGGTAATAGAGTCTCGTGCTGCACTCCTCCGGCTTCTTTAGCTTGATAGATCCATTTTTGCGGCAAGCATATCCGCCCCTCCTTCACGGTATGCATGCCTTTTGTGTTTTGGCTAGGGGCTCGCCTTCGCCCCAGCTCTGTACACATCCGTAGTGATTACTTTGGTTGTGTGAAGGCTAGTGTTATCAATGCATTCTCAACGTGTTCCGATTGAGCTTTATCATGGCAATGAATCAATACCGGAATGGAAGGGTCATTCGGAAGTTTTTTTGTTTCCCCACACTCGAGGACAAGCACTGCAAAACTGGAGGCTACCTATGCTGAATTGCAGATGCTTGTGGATTGGATTACAATGAAATGAAGCAAGGCAAAAAGCCTCGCCTTTGTGAGTTTGTGGATGATGAGGGAACAGATTTTGTTGGGCTATCCTTCCGGATGGAGGATGAATTTGGAGCCCAACAAAGCAGCCCAAACCAAATACAAGCCCGGTGCCAGTGCAACCGCTGATCTCGGTTGGATTCAACGGTTGAGATTGCTTTTGGGAAGCATGTATGGGGTAAGGAAAAACCCTAGCCTCCATTCAACTCGAGAAACTATGCCGCCTCCGGATGCCGTGGACGACGCGTGCTTCGCTGTTGCAGCGCCGGAGGACTCCGCCGAAAGTAAGATCCTCCAGCCAAGGCCCAATAGGAGGAACAACTTCCAACTTGAGCCGGCTCGCTGCCCGCCGTAGGTTCCGGCAATACACGGACACCAAGGAGGCGATCCAAATACAAAGATATAGCAGCAAGCGTAGCAAATCAATCATCAACGCGATATAGTCGCCGTCCCGCGTTATGCTCCTCCGCCCCCCCGCCCCCCTGCACCCCTCACAGGTGTGCCGCCACCACCAGAGAGAGAGAGACGGTGTTGAAGTGTGTGGCAACGCGATTATATTTATATAATAATATGTCCGTGTTATAACCTATGCAGCGGAAAACGGCCCCAGCAGTTGTACCACAAGAGAACGGGCCTAACATGCGAGGTCCAAATTCAGGCCCAAAGGAAGGCCGGCCTGCCGGAGCGAAGCGAGGCCCGTTCAAAACCGGATGCAGGCCCAAACCAAATTCAGTCCCGTATAGACGCGCGTCAACATCCATCGTCTCTAGCAGGATGGGCGACTGTAAGACTCGAGACAAATACAGCGCGTGCACCGCCGAGCGCTCGCCACTTACATGTGTCCGCAACGCTTTGGACACCACGAATACTGTGGACTACGGCAAAGAACGCACGACCGTAACATCGCGACAAAGTTATTACACGCGCACCGCGAAGCGCCCGGTTTCTGATACGTGTCCGCAATACCAGCAAACAAAGACAGCATACCGGGCGACAACACACGCTCAGTAAATGACCGCTCGCGTTGCGACATGTACAGATACCTGCTAACACATCTCGTCTCAAACTATACGCGCGCCAAGAGTGGTTGAGACATGTACGTACACCTGATAACACAACTCGTCTGAAACTATACGCGGCGTCGGTAGGAGCTGCGACATGTACGTACACACCGCTAACATAACTCGTCTGAAAATAAACGCGCCGGTAGTGGCCGCGCAATGTATAGACACCGCTAACACAACTCGCCTGAAAATAAACGCGTGTCGGTAGTGGTCGCGACATGTACGGACACCTGCTAACACAACTCGTCTGAAAATAAACGCGCGTCGGTAGTGGTTGCGACATGTACAGACACCTCCTAACACAACTCGTCTGAAAATAAATGCGCGACTTTAATTTAAGTGACCGCTACACTTTGTATGTTCCAAGCGTCGTTATTCCGCGGCACGCGTTCGTACCGTGTCAAGCAACACGACGGTTCTCGACCACGCGAGTCTGTGAATCAACGCACGTCTGTAATACTCGTAACGGTACAGACGGGCGGCGCTGAAAAGGTGTCTGTAAGCAAAAACGCGTCTGAATTAGGGTTGCATCCACAGTCGATCGGTCTCGAAAATGTGCCTCGTGATGAAACGCGGTTCGAGATACGCTTGAATTCTCGCACACTCGGTTTCAAAAAGCGTCTGGCCGAGCCGCGCGCTCGTGCCCAGCCTAGGAAAACGCGCTCGATTAAGAAAAACAGACGTGTTACATGAACACGCGTCTGTAATGACCTCCTATTACCGACGCGTATTGGTCTTGTGGGACCATCCAACGCCTATTACTAACGCTCACCCACCAGCGCGTCGGTAATGTCACAACACGTACGCCGTTATTAGCGACGCCTCTCGGGCTCACCGGGCGGTTATTAGCCTTTTACATAGTGTGGATGGGTTTGCTTCGACGAGCATCTCGGGATAATGGAGGAGGAGTGCCCGAGGTGGATGCAACCAGTGACCACTCTTGCTGGTACCATCGATCTTGATCTTGCCGAAGGAGAGGCGCCGGATTTTGATGCGGCCTGAGTGCCTAGGTGGCGGCTTCGTCCGCTTTGTAATGAATAGTTTGTTGTTTGGTGGCCTATTGGCCGTAGGCCTTAAATACTCTTGCTTGTGTCCCGCTTTTGTGCGGACTTTAAGTATTTCGATTCCGCCTCGGTAGCTTGTTGCGCTTTTGTTCTCTACTTGCTCTTGATGTGGTCTTCTGGGTTGTTTTCCTCGATGACTTGTTGAGATTGCGCCTTTAGAGTTCTTCCTTAGGCTTCCGCTCTTGTCTCCTTCTTGTAGACTTGTGCCGAGTAGTTCTTCGAGTCCCGCTCCATGGCATCGTTGTTGTTTCTTCGATGATTCGCTCGCCTTTCTCAGGCTAGCCGAAGATTGGTTTGAAGTCTTGCTTCGGGTTGCCGTGGTTGTTTCCCCGACTTGTCGCCTTGTCTTCTCGTGAGATCTACAAGATAGTATAGGATCTTGTCCTTGTGCGCTTTTGGGTTGTTTCTTCCTTGGCGCCCGGCCGGGCCTGTTCATAGGTCTTGCCGTAGTAGATTGAGTCTTGCTTCGCTTCGAGTAGTTGTTTCCTTCAAGAATTAGCTTGCCTCTCCCGTAGACTTGGCTAAAGGTAGTTCTCAAGTCTTCCTCCCGAGTTCCGTGGTTATTTCCTCTAGAGAATCAGCCCGCCTTCCCCCTCCCCGTAGACTTGACTCGAAGGTAGTTGTAGAGTCTTGCCCGGTTAGTCGTGGTTGTTTTCTTTCCCGACAAATGACTTGTGTCTTCCTCTTGAGACTTTGTCATGATGAGTGGAGGCTTGCCGTTGAGTTCCAAAGTTGTTCTTTCCTCGAGTATCACTCGCCTTTCTTGTAGATTAGCCGAAAAAGTAATGGAGTCTTGCTCCCGGTCTTCGTGGTTGTTCTTCCTCAAGTTTCAGCCATCTTTTTCTGTATACTAGCCGACATTGGTGGAGTCTTGCTCCCGGTCTTCGTGGTTGTTTCTTCCGAAGATTCAGCTCGCCCCTTCGTGGACTTGCCGACGGTGGTTGGGGCGTCCCCCTCGGGTTGCTAGGGTTGTTTTCCTCTCGCATGTGACTTGTGTCTTCTCTGAGACTTGTCATGATTGTTCGAAGGGTTTCTCCGTGCCGCTCGGTTTCCCCTTTTAGGCCCCTCTAGCGTTGTCTTTTCTTAGACATGCTAGTGTAATTTGGTGGAGTCGTGCTCCGAGAAAGAGTTGTTCTAACTCGTGGTTGCCGCTCGGTCTAGGGCTCTCCCATGCTGTCCAGTGGACTTATCACATGACGTCCCTTGTAAGGTTCTCAGTCCGGGTCCATTTAAGTGCACCGCGGACTGAAGGTCAAGATGATTGGGTTCCTATTTCATAACACTACAACCCACATTGCCCGGGTTTGGGCTGCTCGCTTCGAGAGACTTGTGTGAGACGATGGGTTTCTATTTCACAACACTACACCGTTCACGCCCGATTCGAAAGGCCGCCCGCCGTCATTGGACATAGTGGCACTTTCGACCCTCGATGGCCTCGCGACCTAGGCGGGCCGATCCCAACGCCCTCTTTTTCCAAGAGTCGGTTCACGATCTTCCGCTAGGATTTAAGGTGTGGATGCTATTCCGTAGCTAGGACGTCGCGTGGTTCCACCCTTGGAATTTGACCTCCGCTCGTGGTCGGGGTTGCCTTCTTTTTGGTCGACTTCTTTTCGTGAAGCGCCAATTCGGGCTATTTGTTCATCTCCCTTGGGAGGCATGTAGCTTTACTGGGCGACTTGTTTTGGTTGAAGTGCTTGGTAGCTGCGTATTTGGTGACCTTTCCTTCGTTGGTTGGTCCAGAGTTCTTCTCAGGCTTGGTCTTCTTCTTCTTGAAGTGTCAGAGAGTTGTTTTTTGCATTCTGCTTGTTCTCTGTTGCCTTGAGTTCCTCTGATTATGGATACAACCTTCTGAGTTGGCTTATGTGCCAAGAGTTTATGATTTCTTCTCCTTGCAAGGTCATCAGTTCGTAGGTTCCCGGTCCCGTACTCTTTGACGATGTATGGTCCTTCCCATGGGCCGAAAGCAATTTGTGCTTTCCTTCCGTCTTTTTGATTTCTCTTGAGTACTTGATCTCCCGGGTTGAGTTTTCTTGGACGTGTGCTTTTGTCGTAGTGCCTTCTTAGTTCTTGCAGATATCTTGCGTTACGAGGATGGCATTTGATCTCACCTCTTCGCACGCACGCCGATTTCTAGTCTTCTTGTCTCCGTTCTCCTTCTTCTTCTTCGAATTGCTCGATCCTTGGAGAGCTCCATATGAGGTTCCGCTGGTAGAATGGCTTCTGATCCATAGGTTATGTCCCAGTCCCTTGTTGACTTGATTGATGACAACAAATGAGTCGCCGTATACTTGTAGTCTCTTGATTCCCGTGAGTTCTTGCTATCTTGAGGCCATGGATGAGTGCTTCATATTCTCGCCTCGTTGTTTGTAGCTTGCCACATGATTTGTAGCACGTACTTGAGTTGTCTTCCTTTCCGAGATATGAATAAAATCCCGCTCCCTCTCCCCTAGCTTCAATGATCCATCGAAGTACATGTTCCAATGCTTCTCGATGTCGCCGGATATGGGTTGTTGGAGCTCTATCCATTCCGCTATGAAATGTGGAAGTGCCCGGGATTTGATTGCTCTTCTTGGGGTGAACTCTAGATTCAATGCTCCGAAGTTCTATCTGCCCATTTTGATATGCGGCCCGTTGAATCTCTGCTTTCTCAGATATCGCCTAGTGGTGAGTCAGTCACCACCGTGATCTTGTGGTCGTCGGCGAGTGTCGTAGCTTCCTTGATGTGATCGATGGAATAGAGTAGTTTTTGTACGTGAGGGTTTCGAGCCTTAGACTCGGATAGAACCTCGCCACGTAGTAAACCGGCCTCTCCGAACTTTGCCGAGTTGCTCCTGCTCTTCTCTTTCCACGATGATTGTTGAACCGACCAATCGTATTTGTTGCCGCTATGTAGAGAGCAGAGTTCTTCTTGATCCTTTGGAGGTGTTAGGACCGGAGCCGACGTTAGGTATTGTTTGAGTTCTTCAAACGCCTTGTCCGCATCATCATCGTCCATTTGAACTCTCCCTTGGTCTTGATGAGTTTTGAAGAAGGGTAGCCCTTTCTCTCCAAGCTTGGATATGAATCGCTGAGTGCCGCCATGCACCCCGTGAGCTTCGACGCCCTTGACGCTTTGGGGTTGTGTCATCTCGATTGCTTTGATTTGCTTGGTGCTGGCTTCAATGCCTCTCGTTGTTGACCAAGAAACCCAAGCTGCCCCGATGGTACTCCAAAGACGCATTTGGTTGGGTTGAGCTTCCATTTCCATTTGTTGAGGTTCTTAAAAGTCTCTTCCGGATCTTGAATCGAAGTTTCGGTTCTCTTGTTTTCACCACTACGCCGTCTCACGTATGCTTTTGGCATTTTTGCCAATCGCTCTCCCAAACAAGTCTCAGACGCTTTTGATACGTTGTTCGGCGTTCTTCAATCCGAAGGACATTGTTTTGTAGCAAAGAGGCACCGAAGGGGGTGATAAAAGAGGTCTTGCTCGATCTTCTTTCTTTAACGCGATCCGGTGGTATCCCGAGTAGCAATCCAAGAATGATAGTAGAGCCGATCCCCGCCGTGGAGTCCACTATTTGGTCGATCCTTGGTAACCCGGAAGGGATCTTTTGGGCAAGCGCTTGTTAATGTCTCGTGTAGTCCACACACATGCGCCAATCTGAGGTATTCTTCTTCTCGAACCGTAACCGGGTTGGCGAGCCGCCAGATGTAGGATTTCTCGATGAACCCCGGCCGCGAGTAGTTTCACAATCTCCTTCTTGATGGCTTCTTTCTTTTAATCGTGAGAACCTCCTTAGTCTTTGCTTAATGGGTTTGGATCCCATATTGATGTCGATTCGTGCTCACCCAGCCTTTGGGACACCGGGCATGTCTGGCCGGTTTCCGCGCGAATATATCCCCGCGTGTTGCCTTAGGAAGCCGGTGAGCGCGAAGTTAGTATTTTGAGAGATAGGTGGACGCCGATGATCACCGTCTTGGATGGATCACCCATCTGTAGGTCTATGTGCTTGACGCCGGCTTCCTCTCGTGGAATCGTAATTGCTTGCTTCTTGGCCGGTATCTCGAAGTTCTTCCCGATTTGTCTCTCCCGCCATCCGGTCGAGTTCCTTTTCTCTAAGAGCTCCCTGTCTTGTTTGCAATCTCCACGGCTTGTACATCACACTCGAAAGCTTTCTTGAGATCTCCTTTGATGGAAAGAACCCCAAATGGTGCTGGCATCTTTAGTAGAAGATACGGGTAGTGTGGAATAGCAATGAATTTTGCGATAGCAGGCCTTCCCATGATGGCGTGATATGGTGACTCGAGATCTCGCCACTTCGAACTTGATGTACTTTTGTCCGGTAGTTGGATGGAGATCCAAATGTGACCGCAAGGTGACTTGTCCGATTGGTATGGCTGCTCTTCCAGGTACTATCCCATAAAAAGGAGTGTTGGATGGAGCGATCAGCCCGTAGAGGTCTAGTCCCATCTTGTTCGTGTTTCGAGAAAATTATGTTAAGTCCTCGCTCCTCCATCGATCAACACCTTGGTAACGCTTACTCCAAATATCGTGGGTTCTAGTACCAAGGGATACAGGCCGGCGTTGCCCACACTTGTCCATTGATCCTCCCCGGTGAATTGAATCGGGTATTACGACCGCTTGAGATAGCGCGGGCGCTGCGGGCTCGGCCGCCATGATTGATCGGAGTGCTAGCTTATCTTGTCTCTTGCTCTTTGATCCGGGTACCCGTAGAATATGACGCTCGAGATCTTGTTGCTTTCGAAATCTCATGTCTTTGGCTCTTCACTGCTCCTTCTCTATTTTCTTGATTGTCCCCTTCCGAAAGCGAGTTGTTTCCTCCCTTGTACTTCTCCTGGAATGTGGAACGACTTCCGAGCGTGTCCGAGCTCGGGGTGATAGATGCAAGGTAGGTCTTCTAGCTTGATATTGCTTCGCTCTGCCGCCGTTGTTGTTGTTGTTGTTAATCCTTTGTTTGTAGGGCTTCTTTGACTTTTCCGCCATTGCGACAGTGTTGTCCGGTCCTCGCTTCTTTTGCTTTTGAGAGTTGTTCTCGCCTCCTTCTTCGGGCCTTCGAGTTCTTTCTCTGCGAAAGCGATCTCGGTTCTTTCTTCGGCTCCGATCATCTTTTCAACAAGAAGCTTGAATTGCTCGCTTGTCCTCGGGTTGTCTTTGTAGAAATCCGAGAACTGCCATCTTGAGAAGATTCCATTGCCGGCTAAGTCTATCACTTCCCTCTCGGTGATATCATGCACTTGGGATCTCATCTCTCCAAATCTTCGGTAGTAATCTCTCAAGGATTCTCCCCGGCTTCGCTGAGGCTCTTCAGCTCGCCCCGAGTAATAGGATGGGTAATGATTCCTCGCGGTTGCTTTACAGAATGCTTTTCGCAAGTCCTCCCAAAGATTCGATTGAGCCCTCTTCGATCTTGTCGAACCATTGGAGCGGTAGAGCCTTTAGGGCCATGGGAAAGAAGACGGCTTTTTTACGTCATCATCTCCTCCAGCCAGCTCAATGGATTGTGAGTAGACTCGAGCCATTGTCCGGGCTCTGTTTTCCCATCATATTTTTGAGTGGTTTGAAGGTTTGAACTTTGGGGGTAGCTTGACTTCTTGCAATCTTTTCAAGAAGCAAGGAAATCAATCGTAACTTCCCATCGTTCTTTTTCTTCAAGTCTTCCTGGAGGTTCTTCCTCCTCTTGGATGAGTTCCAAAGGGTTGATACGTTGACTCGCGACTTCTTCTTGTCGGCTTGGTCTTGGAGCGGGGCTCTCCTCGGGGTCTCGGTACGTTCTACCATCCCTCCTCCTGGCCTGGAGTTATTGGAACCCTCTCCGGCTGCCCAGCCTTTCAAAGACGTTGGACCGGCTTCTTGGTGCATGAGAGCCGTTTGCCTTTGACTGTGATGCTCTAGGTTCTTTTTCACGGGTAGCCTTTGCAAGGCCTCCTTGATGAGCCTCTCCTCGTCATTTAGGTCCAGAGCGCCTTTAGGCGATCAATCAACCCTTGTAGCCTTTCCCGAGTTACTGCTTGATCGCCCCTCGCCTTCTCTTTTACTCTTTAGCCTCTCGTACTCGCGTAGATCGGGCTTGATATTTGTTCAGGGGCTTGCGTGCATGCATTTGCCCCGATTCGGCGCCTTCCCTTCAAACCTATTCCTTTTTCAGCCTTTCTTGACATTGGTGTTCTCCTTCGTCTTCAAGGGTTCTTTTCGTCCGCCGAGATGTTGGATAGGCCTTCGTCGCGGACCTGATGTCGCATCTGGACGGTTAAGCGGGCGCGAGCTGCTACCACCATAAAGATTTCCTTAGCGACGTAGCCTTGGGCCGCCACTCCTTCCGGCCCGTGGTAGAACTTGCGATGTTGGTCTTTCCCGATCACCGCCGTTGCGGACGATTGGCTCCGCCGAGGGTTCTTGGCCGCGGGATGATGCATTCCTCTAGGGTTCTTGTCAAGATGAGCCCTCTTTGCGCACCCTCCAAAGGAATCTCCAGTCTTCTTCGTGAGTTGTCTTGGCGCCCTGAATACGCTAACGCCGAGGGCGTAGTCCTCGTAGGGAACTCGAAAGGTAATCTGGACCGGTGTCCGTGGTTATTTCCGACCGCCGCCTTCTTTCTCCGAGTTGAGGTAGCTTTGGTCGAAAAAGTTTCCGAGTTGGAGTAGTTTCCCCTTATTTGAGTCGAGTAGGAGTTGTGCTTTGAGTCGCTCTTGAGTCCGCACTTGAGCCCCCGGTTGTCCACCTCCCCCGAGCCGCTCGGTTTGGGTCCTTCGCGTGAGACTCCGGCAGGCTTCAACTTGTTCTCCGTCCTTCGAGGCGCCGTAAGCGCCGCTGCCGGAGCTTCTCGGCGAGTTCTCGTTCTTCGGTTTTGGGTTCCTCGATGATGCATCCTCAAGTCTTGCCGTCGCCGCCGATCTCGCAAAGCCCATGTTCCGAAGATGATCATCCTCCCCGCGGTGAACTCATGATGTCATGGTCCACCGGACTCGTGCTGAAATTCGACGAGCCCCCCTACCTGGGCGCCGCCACCGCCGATGTTTTACGACCGAGAGCCTCGCCATGGGGTGAACCGGGCAGTTTGTTCGGCCTCGACGAACCCGGAGCCCGGGCGGTTTGTTGCGCAAATTTACATTGAGAGCGGGGTTTTATATCGGTTCGAGCCCCCGATCAAGGATCGAGTAAAGACCTTTACGCCCAGTCGGCGTGATCCTCGTTTTTGATTGATGGGGTTCAGCCGAGAAACGACCGCGGAAGCTTACAGGCTTTTTATCGCGGTCAAGCTTGTGACGCGTGATCGCGCTCGTGTTCCCGCCTCTCCTCTACGAGGTGTTCCTTGGCCGCCTTTTATAGTCTAAAGAGCCAAGGAACTCGCTACAATCCTAGTCGGATACAGAGAGGGTTGTCCGTAGAGGAACCGAACACCCGAACTCTAAACAAGGTAACCTGACTAGTGTTCTATCCTAATTACAACAGAAGTCACCGTAGCTATGTTTCCATTGACTTCTAGGAGTTGTTTGTGGCCGCAGGCTAGGATAGAACCCCCGCGAACAACTCCGGTAGAGTTCTTTGGTGATCCCGTATCCACGATAGCCTATATCAAGGAGAAAGTTAGAAGTGGACGCCTACTTGTTTCAGAATTGATGAAGCTGATGTATTGTGGTTTAAAAATCATCTGGTAGTACCAAAAGTCCCTGAGTTATGTCGGCAGATCCTCGATGAAGCACACTTGACCAGATACTCTATTCATCTAGGAAGTACCAAGATGTACCAAGACTTGAAACAGAGATTCTGGTGGACCAAGATGAAGATAGAAATTGCCCGATATGTAGCTAAGTGTGATCTTGTCGAGTGAAAGCCGTACACATGAAGCCCACGCAGATCGTTAAAACCTTTGCCTGCTCCATCTTCGAAGTGGGAGGCAATCGCATGGATTTTGTTGTCGGCCTACCCGTAACCGCAAAAGGGTATGATTCCATTTGGGTTATTGTTGATCGCCTTACCAAGATAGCCCATTTCTTACCAATTAAGAAACTTTATACAAAGACTTGACTGCGTAAAGCAAGCTATATATGGAACGGATTTTCGCCTTCATGGTGCACCTAAGGAAATTGTATCCCATTGAGGTTCTGTGTTTATGGACAAATTCGAAACAGCTTGCGAGTCTTTGGGTACCCAAATTTAATCATAGCACGCCTTATCACCCACGACCGGAGGGCAAACGTAAAGAGTTAACTGTGATACCGGAAGATATGTTGAGAGCTTGTGTGTGCTTACTTATCCCGCTAAGTGGGATGAATGCTTACCTTTAGCGTAATTTTCTTACAATAATAAGTTATCAAGAGAGCAACAAAATGGCACCTTTTGAAGCTTTGTATGGTCGTAGATGTAGAACTCCTTTGAATTGGTCTCGAGCCCGAGAAAGATGGTTCTTTTGTCGGATTTAGTAAAGGAGGCGAAGAGAAAGTTCGGGTTATACAAGCCAATATGAAGGCAAGCTCGGTCTTAAAAAGTTATGCTGATAAGAGTGTTAACACCAAAATTTGGTAAAGCCCGGATGACGAGTGGGCCGGCATGTAGTGATTCGGTAAGAGAGTCATTCGCTAGCAAAGATGGCGCCGCGGTACTGTAGTGTTCGAAGCCGCCGCTATTCGGCTAGAGAACCCGAGTCCGAAGGGGACCGAGTACGTGGTGATTCAACAGCGTGAAGCTTCGAGAAAGAGAATATCTAGGAGAAGTGCTCGTGACACTTTGCGACCTCAAGACTAAAAAGACTTGGAAGACAATGTATCTTAGATAGATATTTTCGTTATCTTATTCGTAATTAGTTAGGACTCGCCAAGCCTGTGGTATAAATATGAGACCCCCGGAATCGTAAAACGATCTACCAAATCAATACAACAACAAACCCGGCACCGCGCCACCCCTTTCGAGTCCAAATGTCGCCGATCTACTGCGAGGGGATACATCGAATTGCCGACCTCCCGTAGTACCGCAACCTTGTACCATGTCTAGTATCGTGGGCGGATTTAGATTATGTTGCAAGTAGTCTTGTTACCATGCTTAGTATCGTGGCGGCGGATTTAGATTATGTTGCAAGTAGTCTTGTTACCATGCTTAGTATCGTGCGGCGGATTTAGGCTATGGAGCAAGAGGGTTCTTTGTTAGATCATGAGTCATGCGGTAGGCTAAGGTCTAGCTTGAGCTAGTTATCGGCTTCATTAGATTTGGCAATCTAGTGAATTCATTAAGTTACCAAGTGGTGCATGCTTTCTTTATTTACTATTTTTATTATGATTGCACACACTTTTGCCCAATTTAGATTGATATGGCTCGGCTTTTATCTTTTGTTAGATCTAATTGTCATCAATGCTTCTAATGTTTATCTTATCGTGTCATTAGATCTATTTGCTTATCGTAGCTGCTTAGATCAATCTAAGTTGTGACATGTTGTGGGTTCGTACACGCTTAGTCATAAGTCATGCGGCAGGCTAAGGTTTTGCGTGTGAGTTCCTTCTTCATGGATCCTGATTCGGCAAGCTTGCCGAATACAGCTATGCATCTACTTGTAGCTTGTATGTGTGAGTCTACCTATCGTTAGAGTCTAGTTTGGCAAGCCGTATCATGCGGTGGATTAGCTTGTTGCAGTGTATCATGCGGTGGATTGCTGTTAGGACGAAAAGGGTTTAGGATGGTTAGTCGTGGCGGCGGACTAATAGGAATAGATCCCCGGCTTTACTTTTAGATTAGGCTTGCATGTGTACTTTACTTGTTTATGCATACACGCCTCAACAAGTAATGAGTATTTATATATCTATTTAAATGTATACATGCTTTTAGCTTGTCATGGTTAGATTGTATCATGCGGTGGATTGATCTAGTTGTGGGAAGTGGTTTAGATCTGTAGCAAGTCGTATCATGCGGTGGATTAGCTTGCAAGGGTTTAAGCTTGACGGGTTTAGGAAGGCTAGACGTGCGCGTACTAGTTGGATGAAACCTATGCATGTGTCATTTAGATTAGGTTTATATTTATGAGTTACCTACTTATGTACCATGTCAGCCAACTAATTCGATCTATGCAATAGAGCTTTATGATATCATATCTTGATGATCGACTTTTACTTGTTCAAACATGTCTTCTATGATCATTCGGCAAATCGTTATTACATTACATCTTTATATATGTTTACCGAATGCATTCATCATATGCCGACAGATAGCTCTCATAGCTATATGTCGTAAACGCCTTAGAGCCACACATGCGAACTGTCTTGGTCACACCAGGCATGTTCCAGATCTCACGTTTACCTCCTTGTCAATTAACAGGTCAAATTGACTGGCACGCCTCGGTATAAGACACTCGGGTAGTCGAGTAAAGTCAGCCTATTCCGCTTGTCGCTGTGTGCGGCACGAGACGGATTTTGTGTCAACAAAGAGGCGTCATGATCCGCATTTAAAGTGAAAGATTTTGTTTATCTAAAGGTATCTCCTATGAAGGGAGTGAAATGTTTTGGGGTTAAGGGAAAATTAGCGCCTCGATATATTGGTCCATTCCAGATTACAAAATGGTGTGGTAAAGTAGCATACCAGTTGAGGTTACCGGAACAGCTTTCAGCCAGACACAATGTGTTCCATGTATCGCAGCTTAAAGAAATGCCTTCGAGTGCCAGATCAAGTAATCAACTTTGAAGGAGTGGAGCTTGAGTCTGATTTGACCTATTCAGAATATCCTGTTAGAATTTTGGATCAAAAGGACCGTGTTACTCGAAGAAGAACAACCAATTGGTACAAAGTTCAGTGGAATCAGCATTCTGAAGAAGAAGCCACATGGGAGTCAGAGGAGTATCTGCAAGAGCACTTTCCAGAGTTATTTGCTTCTTTATAGGTTGCAATGTCCTGTATAAGTAGTAACTTGTTTCTTTTAGGTTTAGTGGAATGAGTTATGTAAACTTCTAGTTGTTTTATGAACAAATTTAGGGTGTGTCTGTCTGACACATTTCCTTTGCCGTTATAATGTTTAGTGTTCCCAAATCTCAGGATGAGATTTCTTTAAGGGGGGGAAAGAGTCAGAACACCCCCCGTGTTATATCACTAAAAATTGGCCATGTCATCATATGCACCGCAAAGCATCCATATTAGAGAACCATGTTATGCATTCGCTAAAAATAAGTTTAATTAATAGACTTGTTATATTGGAATGCTTGGGAATGAAATTTGAATGGTTATTGTTTGAAATTCTATTTGAAAACCCTAATTTTCCAAAACCTATTTTACCCCCTTTTCAATTGCTCCCAATCTAGGCCAAATTTGACAAAACTTTCAAAAGCTAGTTTGTAGATCTTTTCTTGTTGTACATATTTTGATGTACAAAAGTTTTTCAAGTTTTTATATAGTTTTAAAAGTAATTTTGAATTCAAATTCAAATCTTTTTGCCCCCTTTTCAAGAAGTCCATCTTAGAGGCCGAATTTGAAGATGCTTCTTTTATGAAATGTGTAGATCTCAAAAAAGTTATGCAAATTTCATTCTTGGAGATTTGTGAGTGCAGTTCAAATTTTTGGAGTAATTTTGAAAATTCGAAGCTAGGGTTTGGAAATTGGAAATTTGGGGGGGGGGAAGAACAGAGCACGCTGAAGCAGCTCGCCGGGCGTGGCCGCCGGCGCTTCCAAATGCGTCGCCGTGCCACCACCACCGCTTCGACGTGTCGAACGAGCCCGCCTCGCGTCCTCGCCATGGCTCATCCATATCCCATGCAGCAGAGGGCCCGAGGCGCCCATATCCGATCCCGAAGTTTATCCCCGTCACCGCCGACGCCGCCTCCGCCTCCTATAAATACCCCCGCGCGCCGCGCCTCGCCCAACCATCTCAGCCGAAGCATCGCAATTCCATTGCGCTTCAACGAGCCCAAAACCTTAGCCCCTCATCGCCGGAGTCGTCCGCCCGAGATCATCTTCTCCGTGTCCGGCCGAAAGCCGCCGCAAGGTCACCGCCGCCACACCACTTGGGTGAGCTTCGCCTAGGGTTTCTTTGTGTTCTAGCATCGCCTCGTTGTCCCGATGATGGTCGGCTCAACCATTTTCACAGCCTAAGCCCAGACACGCCGAACGCCGCCTCGACCACCGGAGTCCGCCCGCCGGCCGCCGCTCACCATCCACGACCCTCGCCCGCCCGCCTTCTCGCCAAAAACCAACGCGAGCACCGCTTCCTCGAGGTCTAGCGTAGCCGTAGCACCTTTTGATTTGATCTTTACCGTGTTAGAATGGTCGGAACGCCGACGCCGACGAGGTCCGCCATGGCCGCCGCCGCATTGCCGCCGCGTGTAGGGCTAGTTTAGAGTAGTTTAGTTGAGGGTTCGGGTTTGCCCGATGGTGCCGACTCGCCCCGGCACCCTCATCGCCGCCGAAAGAGCTTCGTGAGCCCCGGCCGTCAGCGCGCGCCGCCGCCGTGCCGCCATGTCCGTCGGTGGTGGTGCCCCGGTGCCTTAGGTGTAGGGTTTTGGGTGTCGGCGTGCGCGGATGTCGAGGTGATCGTGGTAGGTGCCAACCACATGGCCGAGACCCGCCACCGGTAAGAAATCGCCGGCCAAAAAACGGGCGTCGCATGAGGTCGGGCCGCCGCCGCGCGACCGGGCCGCCCGCTTGGTCTTTTAATGGGCCGCATGCGCACCGCAAGTCAAGTAGCCGAAGTCGGGCCGCTTTTGGCCCAAAGGACCGCTTTTTCTTTATAAATTGTTTTGTCATTTTCCTTTATGATGAATAGTGTCGATTTTGTGAATTTCATATAAATTCAAATGTTTGTTCAAAAATTCTGAAAATTTTTGTATAGCCTTTTCATGATGTCTAGTATTTGTGAAAATTATGAAACTTATATTTGCAAGTATTCTGCTATGAGTAAAAATTATCTTCTTTAATTGAAAAAAAGGTATCTTCTATGAATTTTATAAAATCATCTATGTGTCCAAAATTCATGAAATTTTATTGGGTGCTTTGTTTTATGATAGGATCTCGTTAGTAGGAAAAGTTTGGGGTCTTTTGGAGATAGTTAATCTATTTTTAATTTGATGCCTTATTTTATTTATTAGAGAAGTTAAGTGTTAGGTTTGATGTGTGATTCGGGATTGTTTTGTGAGAAAGGATCATACCACATTCAAATGGTCCTTGAGAACTCCTTAGGCAATTGTGATGATATCTTGTAGTGTAGTTCAACAAGTTGGTTTTGTTGGGTTACAACTTTATCGTGGAAGGAAAGTTGTACTCAAGTGAATGTTTATTTTCATGCATTTCCAAGCATCATGTTTATCATTATGGCATCATGTTGAAGCATGCATTTTATTTCATGTAGAGAATGATAGTGTGGGTTTTAAAGTTGAAGAAGTTTCGAGGAGGTTCAAAGGTCCAAGAGAAGGGGGTTTCGATATCCGTGGTATCGAGCCCCGAGCCCGACTTCGTCAACTACCAAGGCAAGCCCCGGATGCATTTAACCTTTCCTTGATGTTTTACAAAACTTTATATCACTTATGTTGATGATATGATGCATTAGGTGAATAGGAGTTGAGTGATAACCTATTTGCTACATGATCAACCTTGTTTATTGAAATATCATCCTTGATAACATGTTTTATTTAAAATGTGTAGTTGCTATGCCTTGCTTAATGTTTAGGTTGCTATAAAAATATTTTATATGCTTTTACCGATGACTCACATTTAGAGAATGGAGGAAATGATTAATTTGAGACCGGTCGGGTAACTTGCACCGAGAATGGAGTCTCTGTAGTGTTTCCTACCGTGTCGGTTAAGCATCGCTCGCTGATCGGATTGAGTGTTATCGGACTGTTGAACGATGTTGCACCGAGACCGTTGGGTCAAAGGCACGATTATCCGTTGTCACCCCGATAAATCGAAACAAGTACCAACCACATACTTTGGTAAGCCTGATCTCGGGGGTGTGCCAAATCGGGAATGGCAACCGCGCACTGGGAGTGGAGAGATGGCGGGAGTACAAGATACCCTCAGTGGGTTAAAGTCCTAGGTTGGAGGTGTACTGTATTCTCGGGTGGCGTAGGCCTCGCTCCCGTTTTGGACGAACTGAGATGGTTGATATATGCAAGCTTCGGTTGCTACATATATCGTGTGGAAGGGAATCCCCAGCTGGGTGTTAATTTCGGTTCGAATCGTCTGTGCTTCTCGGTGAAGGAGACCCGATCCTCTGTCACTTTCATCGTAGTTAAGAAATGGAACTAATGAGAAAGTATGGAGGATGGATGGTTGAGAAGTGTTTGATCTAGTATAGGATCACCTAGATTAGGTGATAAACTAATATGAGTTAAAATATCGAAAAATAAGGATCTACTATTAGTAAGCTTTTTATGCAAAATGAGTCCTTGTTCTTGCTAAGACCTTACCTTGTTTCCCACAAATGCATACCTGAGTCTTCTCCTCTTTTCTTAGTCGGTTAAGTCTTGTTGAGTACTCCCGCACTCGTGGTTCTTTAACACTTGTTGCGGTGATAGCCGTGGTCGATGTGTTTTGGCCCTTGTTGTATGACGGTATTCTAGGTGGATGCCGAGGAGGAGTAGTATGGTGACCCTTGGGCAGGGGTCTAATGTTTAATACTTGTAGTTTGTTACTCTTCCACTACTACGGTTTGTAATAAGATACTTAAGTTTGGAACAAATGGTTTGTAAAATTATGTTATGTAATCCTTCCTCTTTTATTCTCGATGTATAATTATTTGAATAAAGTGTTGTAATACCGCAATGACTCGCTAATGATGAGATCCTATCGAGAATCAATAGTACTTCCTAGATCATTTGGTACACATGCATTCTATCAAAGGTCTTTGGGACAATGATACATGTATGTGGGCCCTATAATCTAGAAGGTACTGTTACATAGGTCTAGACTTGGTTGGACTTGGCTGATGATGATAATGAATTAGAATGACTTGATTATGAATTAGGGTGTCACCCTGGGGTCAGGTGGTCTTCTTATATAGCACTTGGCGATGAACAGAACCCTTGGATCAAACCGACCTCCAAAGAACGGTGTAGATATTAACCTCAAGGTCGGTGGTAAACCGACATAAAAATCTGAGACCGACAGGGGCACCCCCACCTAGCGGCCGCTAGGGGTTGTGATCCCCCGGGTGATCTCCTTCCTCCCCGGTGTCTTCTGTATCTTCTAGAGTGTTTTAGTCCACATTTTGGGTTGAGTTACTTCACGGTTATGTCTTGTCATCGTATGGGATGTAAACTCTTCTGCTTATCACCGTTCTTCTCTCTTTTTCTCTCATAGTCCCCGCAAAGTCATAGAATACCAAAACTTGTGGAAATATATTAGTTAGACCCCTAGACTTCTTAAGCCCTTATTTCATATTTAATTGACTAATTATATTATGCTATAACAGTGTCAACAACTATCTCTCGAAATTTGTGGCACCTTGGTCCAAGTCATGTTTTTGCATCACGTGAGACTACAAAAATAGACACTCGCAAAAACTCGTTAGTCTCATTTGGTCATGTTGGTCATTCAAACACCAAAATCCATAATAGGCCAAGGTCCATTTTCGTCGCCAACCTTCCCTTCCTAACCTTCTCCTAGATCCATCGTTGCCGCCCCCGCCTTTCAAATGAGCTTGCCGCTGGCAAGGGTATGGAGGGCCAGTTTCTTTCTACTTTCCCCATCATCCCCTCTTACTCCTTGTAAAATCCCCAACCAAATAAGAGTCATGAAGATTCGCTTTCTTCATTATTCTCATCTACCGAAGCTCGCTGGATTTCTATAAGCCACGGAGGTGGTGGTTCTCCAATCACCGCAACAAAGACAAAAACCAAGAGCCACGCAGCGCGCCGAAAGTGCTAGATGTAGTCCATTGATACACGCACCTCGCCCTGCCCCCTCCGGATGCAGCGCCAAAGGCCCCACCTGAGCTTCCACGCGCATAGCCCTCGCATCCTACGACGGTGTGGACGTGGAAGGTGCAAAGCAGTGCATCCCGATAGGGAGGAAGGTCGTGCTTCCTAAGGCCGAGGATTGTTGGCACCTGTTAAAGCAAATATTTTATAGCCAACTAAACATGAAATAAGGGCTTAAAATAAATATCACATAGTTTAGGGGCCTCGATTAACATAATTCCATGAGTTTTGGTGATTTATATATTTTTAGGGATTAAATAGGAAAACGCTTAGAGTTTGCAAGCCGCATAAATGCAAAGACTTATCCGCGAAGCAACTCAACTTGGCTACCAAGAAAGAACAATCTAGAAGACCCCGTAAGACAGGCCCCTAAAGGTGGGACCCACCCAGCATAGGGCCAGTGGCGGTTATGCTTAGAAGGCCGTGGCGGCCGCGCCCTCCCCACCAAATAACCTCCAAATTCTTATTTCGGGTTCACAACCGCCTCCAAGATTGCATCTCAACCATTGATCAAGGTCGGTTAGATCCAAGGGCTACAAAGGCATCCAATGGAAGATTCTAGAACATGAGCTGTGGAATAATTGGGCCCAAATCAAATTTGGCCCATCTAATCCTACATGCATTATAATAAGATATGGTGGAAAGTTTAGTACCACATCGCCGCTAAAGGAGGAGGGAGGCTAGAAGACCCCTATATAACAAGACCCCCGCCCCTAGGTGAAAACCCTAATTCATTCCATTCATTATCTCTTGATATGTTGATCATCGAAGTGTCTCAATGTGAGGACAACCTCTCTCTCCCATACTCTCCAATGTAGTAGATTAGCAACTACAGAGTTAGGGAGAGCGGAGCTACACCCAGCTCTCGAGAAGTCTTGGTATGTCTTGTATCCTTTCTTGGTAAGACATGATAGCTCAACTCCAACTCATAAGACCAAAAAAGAACATGGGTGACGCCATCCTACACCATCTCAAGGAGCACGCCATCAAGATCGATAATACACTCAAGGAAACGACAAGGTAAGAAGTCTTGTTCGTGAGGACTTAAAACATTGAACCCTAGCCGAAAAGGTAAGTTAGGTAGTTATCCATATTTTGTGCATAGCATATTTACTTCCTTGCTTTGCATAATCATTTTCCTTTAGCATATTTACATTACAACACTAGCATTGCATTAGAAAAGAAAAACAAAAAATATTTGTTTGTTGCATATACATTGAAAAACTCTAAGCCCCATATGAGTAATTTTGTGGCGTGTAACAACCCACAAGGATATTTACTATGGTGGTGTAAAAATAAAATAAATATGCATGCATCATCATCCTTATTTGCATAGAACATCAAAAAATATTAATGCTATTGAACTATCGCTTTAACTAGTTCCACTAGCTTTGTTGTCTATTTGAGTTCAACAAGATCCGTGAGGAAGAGAGACATGACACACATGGCGCCCATCATCAAAGAAGATCAGCCCATGTTGGCGCCACTATCACATACTTTATACCGCCAACTTAGCCCTAATTAAGAGAGATAAAACCCATTTAAACTAACTAAACATTTACTACTCACCTAGTTCCACTTGTATTCGAGAATATTTGTTTTGGTGAACAAACACGAAAAACAGTGAAAGTACGCCAAATAAAGAGCGATACGTAACTCAGAAGTACGCTTTGGCCAAGGGGAACGCGGATGTGCCGTAACCGCACCAATCCAACCAAAGCACCTCTAGAAGAGCAATGTAGAGCAGGCCGCCAGCCCCACAGGCGAAGGCACGACACCAGCGGGCTAAACCTAGGCCGGCCGCCGCAGGTGCGGTGCCCGCCGCGGCCCGGTGTCCGAACCCGCCAGCGCTTTGGTCGGTGTCCCGGCCGAGGAGTAGAGGCGGTGCATGGAGGTGTTTTTCACCGCTTTGGCGCCAAACTTTCCCCGCCAAAACCACCTTCGCTTGTGTATAAAAGGAGGGTCAACCCCTCCATAGAGCATCATCCCAACACAATTCATAGTCTCACATTCGTGTGGTTTTAGAGAGTGCCAAGACACTCGGGGAGAGAGAGAGAGTGCAAGATAGAGAGGAAGAGAGGAGTAGCGACCCCGTGGTCTTTTCGACCGTCGGAGTGCCGGATCTCCGGCGGCTCCCGCCCCTACCTTGTACCTCTACGGTAACTTCTACGAATTGGCGGAAGTTATTCGTGTCTTACTTTCAAGATCATTCTTAAGTTCACGCTATCATTTATTTTATCGAGAATTACGGATCGTTGTTTGCCCCTCGTGGTAAATGCTCTAGTAGAGGACCCCCGATAAAGACGGATCTCCTCGCCAACGCTAGAGTAGTGACAAGTAACGAGACGGGTGTCTGTTATAAATCACCCTCGCTTGCTCCATCAATCCACGGTAGTGAGGTAGGGGATAGGTGGTGACAGCCCTATTCGCCCATTGTACTCCTCCACGTCCGGTTGCGCAGTGGGGAGCAAGAGGCCCAAGACGCTTGGCAAACCAAGTGCACCCGATGCCCGAAATAATACTCGACAATAGACAGAGTAGCCCCGACTTAGCCTAAGTGCTTGAAAGAACACCTCGCCCTAGGATCACCTCCTATGCTTAACCCTTGATAGCTAGAAGAACAGACTTAGCCCCCGCTCCCTCGTGGAAATTCGATACCGGAATACTTCTAGGTGAAGTGCTACAACGGGTACTTTTTCAGTACGCTTGCGGACTTTATCAAGCACGCTAAGAAATACCAACAAGCATTTCCGGCGCCGCTGCCGGGAACAACAGTTGTCGCTATAGTCCGTGAAACCTAGTTATCGGGCAGAGCCCTACCCCCTCGCCATTCTTTTTATTTTTATTTTTATTATGGAGCAACCCACCATTTCCAAATTATTCCGCCTCCAAGGGCGAGCTCTTAGAACTCCCATCTTCTTCAAGCCAATCACAGCCTTCAAGATTTGAGCTCCGCCTGTGATTTGTTAGCCATGGTTCGGGAACAACCCTTTTCCTCGGTTTTGAAAGAGAAAATCCATATCACCACTTGCGGAATTTGAATAGCTCGTGGTTGCCTCCATTTTGAAGGCGCACTCACATGAATATTTAAAATGGAAATTGTTTCATTTCTCGCTACGGAGAGCGATACAATGGTACGATCATAACGTAGGAAAAGTAAATGGGATTTGGGAGGAACCGCAGCAAAATTTTGCCTAGCATTCTTCCCCTCTCACCGAAATTGTTGCCCTTCGCATCAAATCCTCTCATTCCAAAGAAAAGGAGAAAGAAGAGATAAGAGCAGCCTCGATAGATTTACAACATTAACAAACTCGTCCCGACTGCCTTTGTCCCGACATGTTTTATTGCAACATTTTTTGTCGATTAAATAAGGAATCTCTTAAATTCCTAGACTCACCGCAAGCGGTTCGTTTTTCACATAAACCCTCAGAGAAGAAGGAGAAGCACTCTTAGATAAAATCCGAGAAAACACTCCTCCTCTTGAACCCGCCCTTGTAGAATGCAAGTCTATCTCGAAAGACGCTTCTTCGCTCAAAGCCGAACCTCGGAACCACATACACCCTTAGAGAAACGCTTTCCCCAACCGGATCTAACCCCTTTTGGGAGACCTCCCAAACATTGAGGAAGTATTTCTTGACGATTATGGAAACACCTCAAGGTAATGAATCGCTGAAGAGACCCCCTCAGTTCCATTAACCCCTAAAGAACCATTAAGTAAAGAATCATTGCAAAAATCAATTAGGAGTTAACCACGCTAATGAGTAATGAATGGGTTAATGAAAGTGAGTCGACGACCGAAGAAATTCGGATTCGCACCCCTTCATTTCCCCTTATACTATAACATACGAGGAATGCAGGAAAATGTGCAATACAACCCCACTCAGAGGCATTAATATAATGTCCCACTCTTTTGCTTTAATCCATTTTACGATCAACAATGGTGGCCTACAATCAAAACCCTTAGACATGATACACGATCCGGTTATCCCGTGGTTGGGGTTACTGATGATGTTATTCTTCACAATAATGATATTGAACTCAGTCTAGATTTTCATATTTTTGATATAGATGAGTTTGATATATTAATCGGCACCCCCTAGAAAAATTGTTGAATAACCCACCAAAAAATGGGAGATTTAGATGTAAAGTTAGAAGAGACACTTTCACTCTACCCATAACTAAAGCTAAAAATTCAACAAAGGAACCTCTCGTCCAAATGTATGCCCATTGAGGTAGTGTCAACAATACCCTTTGAAACTCCCCAAGAATCTTTAGAAAAAGACTCCAAATTCTTCATTGAAGAAATTAGTGAGATGGATGATTTCATTGATCTCCCTAAAGAAGAAGAAATGACACCGCCTCCCATTGAGCTAAAAACCTCCCCGAAGGACTACGCTTATGTTTTCTTAAATAATGATAAAAATGCTCCCCTGTAATTATCAATGATAAATTAATCAAGAGGAGTCATCCAAATTGATAAAAGTCTTAGAAAAACATAGAACCGCTTTCGGGTATTCCTTACATGATTTGAAGGAATTAGCCCAATGATTTGCTCTCACCGTATCCCTATTGACCCGATAAAACACCCTCACGCGAACCTCAACGCCGCTCAATAATGAAATGAGAGAAGTCGCGGAAGAAAGAAGTTCTTAAACTTCTTCACGCCGATAATCTATCCCGCTCCACACAAAGGATCGGGTTAGCCCCGCCCAAGTAGTGCCTAAGAAGGGAGGCATGACTGGTAATTAAAAACACTAAAATGAATTAATCCCACAGCCGCATCGTCACGATGGAGAATGTGCATAGACTACCGGAAATTAAATGTCGCCACAAAGAAAGATCACTTCCCACTCCCATTCATTGATGAAATGTTGAGCGGTTAGCTTAAACACTCTTTCTTTTGCTTCCTAGATGGATATTCTCGCTACCACCAAATTCCCATCCACCCCGATGATCAAAGCAAGACCACGCTTACATGCCCATATGGAACATACGCCTACCGTAGAATGTCTTTCGGGTTGTGTAATGCACCCGCATCATTTCAAAGGTGTATGATGTCCATATTCTCGCATGATTGAGGAGATCATGGAAGTTTTCATGGATGATTTTTCCGCCTATGGAAAAACTTTCGAGAGTTGTCTAGAGAATCTAGATAGAGTCTTGCAACGATGCCAAGAGAAGGACCTAGTGCTTAATTGGGAAAAATGTCATTTTATGGTCCGAGAGGGCATTGTCCCTATCACCCAAAGTGTCCGAAAGAGGGATTGAGGTAGATAAAGCAAAAATCGAAGTGATTGAAAAATTACCTCCCCAAAGGAACATAAAAGGAACTCGTAGCTTCCTAGGCCACGTAGGATTTTACAAACGGTTTATAAAAGATTTCTCACAAACTACGAGACCGTTAACAAGTCTACTAGCTAAGGATGTGCCTTTTGAGTTCACCGATGAGTGCATGAAAGCTTTTCTTACCATTAAAGAAGCACTCATCTCAAAGACCAATCATTCAACCACCGATTGGTCGCCGCCTCTTTCAAATCATGTGTGACGCTAGTGATTATGCAGTTTGGTGCGGTCCCGGCCAAACCAAAGATAAAAAGCATCACGCAATTGCCTATGCTAGCAAAACACTCACCGGAGCTCAATTGAATTACGCCACAACTGAAAAAGAACTCCTAGTCGTCCGTGTTTGTTATTGATAAGTTTAGGTCTTACTTAGTGGGATCGAAAGTGATTGTCTACACCGATCATGCCGCATTGAAATATTTGCTCACTAAGAAAGACGCCAAACCTAGATTAATAAGATGGATTCTCTTACTCCAAGAATTTGATTTAGAAATTAAAGATAAGAAAGGAGTAGAGAATACCAAGCAGGATCATTTGTCGCGCTTGCAATTCACTAACACGCAGAACTCGCCCATTAATGACTTCCTACGCGACGACATGCTCCCCGAAGGTGGAGGACATAACCCCATGGTATGCGATATTGTGAATTTTATGGTTTCGTGTTATGTACCACTGGGCGAATCCCGCCAAGTTGAAAGCGTAAAGCCGACGCCACCTGGACGGACGATCCGCACTCTACAGGGTATGTTCCGACGGGATGTTGAGAAGATGTGTGCCCACCAAAGAGGGACAAGAGATTATTGAGAAATGCCACGCAGCATACGGAGGACACTATGGCGTGTTCCGCATACACAAGCAAAAATCTGGCAAAGGCGGATTCTACCGCCAATCATGTACCAAGACACCAAAGAGTTCATCGAAGGTGTCATAAGTGCCACCGCAAGGAGGCATTACCTCACGAAATGCCATGCCCCTCCACTACAATTTACAAGTCAAGTCTTCGATGTCCGGGGTATTGACTTCATGGGACCTTTTCCAAAGTCCTATGATTGTGAATACATCCTCATCGCTGTCGACTATGTATCCAAATGGGTGGAAGCACTGTCGTGCCGAGCCGCAGATTCCAAGCATGCAAGGAAAATGTTCCATGAGATTATCTTTCCATGCTTCAGAACCCCAAGGATGGTGGTGAGCGACGGAGGAACCCACTTCATCGACAAAGTTTTCGTAAAAAATTTCGATGGAGTAAGGATCCAAGCATAACATCGCTACACCATACCACCCACAAACAAGTGGCCAGGCGTAAAACATCTAATAAGCAAATCAAGAACATCCTTCGAAAAACAATGCAATGGGAAAGGGATGGAAAGACAAGCTACCCGATGCACTATGGGCATATAGGACAGCCATACAAGACCCCCATTGGCATGACACCATTCCGTATGGTCTATGGGAAAAGCTGCCATTTGCCGCTGGAGCTTGAACATCGAGCCATCGGGCAATCAAAACTGAACATGGACGCCAAGCTAGCCTGGACAAAATAGACGTAAAACAACTCACCGAGCTAGAGGAATGATGTCGAAGGCATACCACAAAGGCTGCAATTTACAAGGAAAGAACAAAAAGATGGCACGACCGCCGAATCCAAAGATAAAATATTTCAAGAAGGAGACAAGGTATTACTCTTCAACTCTCGAAAGTGAAATTATTCTACGGGGGGAAGCTTAAAAGCAAGTGGATGGGACCATACACCGTCCGTTTATTATCGCACCACACGAGCCATAACCATTCGCGATTTATGAAGGTAATATCTCAAAGGTAAATGTCCAAAGATTAAAAGTTTATTATGAACCTTCTCACAATATAAATGAAACCATAGATGAAATAAAGTTAATTAGTTTTGAAGCTTTTTAATCTTTAATTACACTTGTTTTCTTTTAAGAAGTTAAAACAAATTTCTTTTCTTTTTATCACCTTGACACGAATAAAAATAAAAACAAATAAAAACACCGGATATGAAGCACGAGGATAAGACTAGACTTAGGATAGGACTGACAAGCACCCGGGAGCGCCCCGGCGGCGACACCAAGCCCGCCGCTGGGCGCCTCGCCGGTGGCAGGGTGGCCTCCCCGAGCGCATCCCGCTCCTCGTGCCTATTCTCATTCCCCTCCTTCTACGCCTATAGGTGTTCGGGTCCGTGTTCATTTCAATTTGCTACAGCCCACAACACACCACCTAGGCAACACCCATACAACATACCCCTCACCACACTCAAGCTCATCAAACAACTCATACACCGCTTTTGGGTAATGAGAAGCCCAAGGAGGATTCGAAGGGGTTGATGCGCCGCCCAAAGAATCTCGAGCACCAATCCCTTAAAAAAAGATTCCTAGCTACCCCTCCTCCCACATCTAGCCCAAACACCAACTCGTAGTGATGATGAAGTTGAGCGCACACCCCAGATTTACTCATGACAAAATATATGGGGCGCTATTACAGCTTGTATTGGCTCACTCAGACTAATTAGACGCTACTAGGAGGAAGATAAGTAACCTACAAGATGATGCTGAAATAGAAAAATTTAGGTTCGATAACAAAGTAGCTTAAACTAGCAAGTGTAGCGGGTGTCGACACGTGCCTAGTTAAAGGATCGAATTCTCCAAATAAATCGCATTAGTTTTATTTGTTTGTTTTTCATTTATCTTGTATTTTTCCTTCAAAGATTGTATGCCCGATCAATAAAGAGTTGTTACTTTTTATTTTTGCACACTTGTTCTTTTTTCTTGTCTCTTGAAATAATATGTATAAAGAACAAGTGTGGGGAAGGCCCACAAGACACACGCAACAAAGGTTTACAAACCTTCTTCCACGCCATTCCCCATCTCTCTCTCTATGCCAATTTAAGAACAAAATCAACATGGCTAATCTCCACTTCTCTTGAATAAAATAAATCAGCTTAGTATAAATTTTATTCCTACTAAGATCCTAAACTTTGATGAGCAACGCTAATAGGGAACTCATTTCATCTTATTAATTGCACTCGGAGATATAGTAGGATAACTTGACTTTTTTCTCTCTTGCAACAAGACTTGAATTTCATTTCAAAACTTTTACTCAAGCATGCTCCATGGTTAATTTAGAATCAATTCCTACCAAAGCCCAAATTAGAATTATATACATCCACAAATAGCTATTTATTCTTGTATTGAGTTTTGTCAACCTTTGTGATCAAGGTTGAGAGGAGTTTCATGCACCTAAGATCGAAATGCACATGCACCCACTAAAATAAGCCAATTCTTACATTAAGAATTGCGCACAACATGCATCACCATCCACCAAAAAAAAGACATGATCTTGTTCCAATCTCTAAACCTTCAATATTTATCACATGCAAAACAAAAAGAAGAAATATGGGCTATTTAAAGAAAAGAAGTACACTCCATGCTAGACACGCATGAGACAAAAAAAAATTTGGACATGTGTCCAAGAGAATAAAAAGATGGCGCGCAAAGAAGCCCCCAAAAAAAAAAAATCTATAAATAGCCCATGCTTTCCAATTCAAAGGCATGACAATTAGAAGGATCAAATTGCAACAAGATCAACATTCTTATGTCTCCACCATACCGCATTCCACACACTTGCACATTTCGACCGGGGAACATGACTCTCCTTTCCCCGAGGATCCCAAGTTTGACCCGACAATATATACAAGGTAAATATGCACTTGTCATTTTCTCGAAGAATCACCCGAACACCACTCAAATAATAGGATTAGAGAGAGTGACATAATTAAGATACTTGGGAGGAACCAATCCACAAATATGAGTGACTCATCTTAGAATTGACCACGGAGCAATGCTGTTTTTTTTCAAAAATATAAAAACCAAGTCTTACATGTAAGAGTAGAAATAAAATGATAGACATCCAAACTATTCCTTGTACAATTTTTCAAGATGAATTGATAGACACTTTGAATGCTCACAAGGAAGGTGAAGTCCTGAATAATCTTTATGCCGATCCTTGATTTATTCATTCATGGAGACAACACTCTTGATCAAAGTTTACTCGAGGATGAGTAAAGACTAAGTGTGGGGGAGTTGTTGGCGGCCACTATCACATACTTTATACCGCCAACTTAGCCCTAATTAAGAGAGATAAAACCCATTTAAACTAACTAAACATTTACTACTCACCTAGTTCCACTTGTATTCGAGAATATTTGTTTTGCAGAACAAACACGAAAACAGTGAAAGTACGCCAAATAAAGAGCGATACGTAACTCAGGAAGTACGCTTTGGCCAAGGGGAACGTGACAGGCCAGAACCAGACCGAATCCAACCGAAGCACCTCTGGAAGAGCAATGTAGAGCAGGCCAGCAGCCCACAGCGAAGGCACATGGCACCAGCGGGCCAAACTCGGCCGGCCGCCCGCAGGTGGGCGCCCACCGCGGCCTCGGTGTCCGAACCCACCGCGCCTTTGGTCGGTGTCCCGAAGCCGAGGAGTAGAGGCGGTGCATGGAGGTGTTTTTCACCATTTTGGCGCCAAACTTTCCTGCCAAAACCACCTTTCGTTTGTGTATAAAAGGAGGGTCACCCCCCCTCCATAGAGCATCATCCCAACACAATTCATAGTCTCACATTCAGGGTGGTTTAGAGAGTGCCAAGACACTCAGGGGGAGAGAGAGAGAGTGCAAGATAGAGAGGAATAGCGACCCCGCGGGTCTTTTCGACCGTCGGAGTGCCGGATCTGTCGGCTCCCGCCTCCCTACCTTGTACCTCTACGGGTAACTTCTACGAATTGGCGGAAGTTATTCGTGTCTTACTTTCAAAGATCATTCTTAAGTTCACGCTATCATTTATTTTATCGAGAATTACGGGATCGTTGTTTGCCCCTCGTGGTAAATGCTCTAGTAGAGGACCCTCGATAAAGACGGATCTCCCCGCCAACGCTAGAGTAGTGACAAGTAACGTAGACGTGGTGTCTAAGTTATAAATCACCCTCGCTTGCTCCAAGCAATCCACGGTAGTGAGGTAGGGGATAGGTGGTGACAGCCCTATTCGCCCATTGTACCCTCCACGTCCGGTTCATGCTAAAGAGAGCAAGAGGCCGCACGCTTGGCACCAAGTGCACTCCGGATGCCCGAAATAATACTCGATTAATAGACGAGTAGCCCCACTTAGCCTAAGTGCCGAAAGAACACCTCGCTCCTAGGATCACCTCCTATGCTTAACCCTTGATAGCTAGAAGAATGTACTTAGCTCCGCTCCTCGTGGAAATTGATACCGGAATACTTCTAGGTGAAGTGCTACAACGGTACTTTCCGTGGCGCTTTATGGACTTTGTCGCTACGCTAAGAAATACCAAATGCCCACCATTACTATCTACCTCTACTTTCAACCATCAAGAACTGCCACATCAAAATCAAGCTTGGGGGAGAGCACCCCCAGTTTTTGAGATAAGTATCTCTATACCATTTATTTACTACTAGCTAGATATGTTTGCTTTATTGAAATGAAATAAAAAATGCATAACTAAGGAAACCAAATAAAAAAAGAGTCTTTATTAGAGTGTGAGAATAAAATAAACTCTGAAGATAATCTCTAAGCATGGAGATGCTGAATAGTTGCTCCATCATAATTCCTTTTAAGTACCTAGCTTTGAAGCTTAATTTCTCTCGAGCCTTTGATGCAAACTGCTTTGGCTTGAGATTTGCTCAACCTAAAACCTGTGGGTTGCAATTGCTTGCTCAAGTCTAGGTGATTGATGAATATGATATATGAAAGTTTGAGTTGTTGTTTATCTTACTCCTAGTGATACTAGATTTCCGGAGATTTATCTTTTAAAAATTAAAAGTGCAACATGATGAGTTCTTGTATGACAGAGTGTTGAAATTCCTACCACAGCCATATATACATGCTCCTTAGATTAGGAAAATCTTTTGATACATATATAGGCTACTTACTCGCATTGAGCTTGGTCAATCTTTGTCGAATTCTTAGAAACTTGTCATGCCGCTACTCATGCACACACTCTACTCCACTACACTCCACTCTATTTCACTTGCATTTATGCTACTTCTACCCTAGAAGTACGATCCACCAAATATTCATCATAGATCCACCAAAAATGTTCTACCCCTACCCTAGAGAGAGCACCCAAAAATATTCCCCACACATATCCACTTATCCAACATCTCATAAAGCTCCTTTATCCTTGTTTCTATCTCTATAAGTTTATTACAAAAAGGCTTGGGTTGTATAGTCAAAAAAAAAAAAAAGAAAATAAAAAGAAAATAAAAGTGAGAAAATAAAAAGGAGAGTTAAAAAATAGACAAGTGTCCACTATGAAAACAAAGGGTACTTAGATGCTCACCCGTGGACACAGGATCACCAAAGAACTCTATCGAAGTTGTTCGCGGGGTTCTATCCTAGCCCTCGCGGCCACAAACAACCCCCAGAAAGGCAATGGAAGCATAGCTACGGTGACTTCGTTGTAATTAGGATAGAACACTAGTCGCTACCTTGTTTAGAGTTCGGGTGTTCGGTTCCTCTACGACAACCCTCTCTCAGATCCGACTAGGATCGAGCGAGTTCCTTGGCTCCTTAGACTATAAAAGGCGCCAAGGAACACCTCGTAGAGGAGAGCACGAACGCATAGAACACAAGCTTGGCCATGACCAAGCGCCAGAAGCTTTACAAACGATTCCCCGCTAACCCCATCAATCAAAAACAAAGCTCACGCCGACCGACATAAAGGTCTTTACTGATCCTTGATCGAGGGCCCGAACCAAAGATAAAAACCCCTCTCTCAATGTCACCGCGAACAAACCGCCCGGCTCCGTTCATCGAGGCCAGAACAAATCGCCTTGGCTCACCCGTCGCGGGCTCGTGCTCTCTGGCCAGAAAACATCGATACCGGCGCCGCCGTAGGGGCACTCGTCGACTTTCAAAGACGAGTCCGCGGACCACGACATCATGGGCTCTCCGGCGAAGAAAGACGATCATCTTCGAACATGGGCTTGCGAGATCGACGACGACGGCAAGACTCGAAGCTATATCATCGAGGAATCTAGGACCAAGAACTAGAACTCACCGAGAAGCTCCAAAGAATCGACGATTAAAAGCCGCCTCAAAGACGGAGAACGAAGTTCGGCTTGCTCGAAAACCCGCCTTGAAGGGCCCAAACCCGAAACCGCTCGGGAAGGTGGACAACCAGGGGCTCAAAAAGCGGATTCCAAGAGCGACTTGCACAACTCCGACCGACTTCGATAAGGGAAGCTACTCCAACTCGAAACTTTTTTCGATCAAAGCTACCTCAACTCGGGGAAAGAAGGCAAATTCGATATAACCCCCGACACCAGTCCGATTACCTTTCGCCCCCTACGTGGCTACGCGAACTCGCGTTCACAGATTCAAGAAGCGCCAAGATGACTCTAAAGAGAAGATTGGAGATTCCTTTGAGGGCGCGCGCAAAGATGGCTCATCTTAACAAGAACCCCGTGAGGAATGCATCATCCATCGCCAAGAACCCTCGACAGGGCCGATCGCCGACAACAAGGACGACCGAGGAGGACCAACATCGCGGGATCCGCCCCCCAAGCACGGAAGGAGTGGCGGCTCTTTATGGTGGCTACGCCGCGACCCCACTTAACCGACCGATGCCCCCGACATCAAGTCCATCGACGAAGGCCTATCAAACATCTCAAGAAAAGAACCCTTGAAGACGAAGGAGAACACCAACGCCAAGAAAGGCCGAAAAAGGAACAAGTCAAGGGAGGACGCCGAATCAAATAAATGCAAATGCACGCATGCAAGACCTGAACAAATACCAAGCCGATCTACACGAATACGAAAGGCTAAAATCCGAAAGAGAAGTCAAGACAATCAACGAGCAACCCGAGAAAGGCTACAAGGGTTGATTGACCGCCAAGACCGCTACCGACCTAAATGACGAGGAGAGGCTCATCAAGGAGGCCTTGCGTAAGGCTACCCGTGAAAGAGATCCCGCAACATCACAGCCAAAGGCTTAACAACTCTCATGCACCAAGAAGTCGATCCAACGCCTTCGAGAGGCCGAAGGCCGTAAGGTTCCAATAACTCCAGTGCCACCCCTGAGGGATGGTAGACAGCACTGTGAGACCCCCTCGAGGGAAAGTCCCGCCCAAGACCAAGCCGACAAGAAGAAGTCGCAGAGTCAACATATCGACCTACCGAACTCATCCGAGAGGAGGAAGAACCTCGTGAGGACTTGAAGAAAGGACGACGGAAGCTACAAAGCAGATTTCCTTGCTTCGCGGAAAGATTGCAAGAGGTCAAACTACCCCAAGAGTTCAAACCTTCAAACCACTGAAATACGATGGGAAAAAAGAGCCAAGACAATGGCTCGTAGTCTACTCGCAATCCATTGAGTCGGGCCGGAGGAGATGATGACGCGAAAAGCCGCCTTCTTCCCATGGCCCTAGAGGCTCTACCGCCCAATGGTTCGACAAGATCAAGAGGGCTCAATCCGACATCGGGAAGACTTGCGTAAAGCATTCTCGCAAAGAACTTCACAGAATCATCACCCATCCTATTACTCAGCCGAAATAAAAAGCCTCAAGCGTAAGCGGGAGAATCCTTTGAGAGATTACTACCAAGATTTGGGGAGATGAGATCCCAAGTACATGATATCACCGAAAGGGAAGTGATAGACGCCTTCGCAATGGAATTTTCTCAAGATGGCGCTTCGGATTTCTACAAAGACAACCCAAGGACAAACGAAAGCAGTTCAAGCTTATCGTTGAGAAGATGATCGGAGCCGAAGAAAGAACCCGAGATCGCTTCCGTAAAGAAAGAACTCGTAAGGCCCAAAAAAAGAGCGTAACAACCCTCAACAAAGAAAAGAAGCAAGGACCGCATAACACCGCCGCAATGGCGGAGAAGTCGAAGAAACCCTACAAACAAAGGTTCAACAACAACAACAACAACAACGACAGAATGTAAGCAATATCAAGCTAGAAGACCTACCTTGCATCTATCACCCGAGCTCAAAGACACGCTTCGAAACCGCTCCACATTCCAGAAAAGTACAAGGGAGGAAATAACTCGCCGAAAGGGAACAATCAAGAAAACAGAGAAGAAGCTAGCGAAGAGCCAAAGACGGGGATTTCCGTAAGGCAACAAGATCCTTGAACGTCATATTCTCCGAGTACCCGGATCAAAGAGCAAGAGACAAGATAAGCTAGCACACCGATCAATCATGGCAAAGAACCCGCAACACCACGGGCACCTCAATTGGTCCCAATACCCGATTCAATTCACCGGGAGGATCAATGGACGAGTGTGGGCAACGCTGGCCCCTGCACTTTGGTACCGAACCTACAATAGCCGGAGTAACCGTCACCAAGGTATTGATCGATGGAGGAGCAGGGCTGAACATCATATTCTCGAAACACCGACAAGATGGGACTAGACCTCTCCGGTTAATTGCTCCTTCCAAAGACTTTCTTCTACGGATAGTACCCTGACGAGCAGCCATACCAGCTTGACAAGTCACCTTGCCAAATACATTTGATCTCCATCCAATTACCTGGACAGAAAGTACATCAAATTCAAGTGGCAGATCTCGAGTCACCATATCACGCCATCATGGGAAGACCTGCTATTGCAAAATTCATGGCTATTCCACACTACCCGTATCTTCTACTAAAGATGCCGCACCATTTGGGGTTCTCTCCATCAAAGGGGACCTCAAAAAGGCTTTCGAAAGTGTGACGCATAAGCCGTGGAGATTGCAAACAAGACGGAGAGCTCTTGAGAAAAAGGAACTCAACCAAATGGCAGAGGAGACAAATCCGTAAGAACTCGAGATACCAGCCAAGAAGCAAGCAATCCCGATCCCACCGTAAGAAGCCGACGCCAAGCACATCGACCTACGACGGCGATCCATCCAAGACGGCGTCATCATCGCCACCTATCTCCAAAATAGGAACTCACGCCACCAAATTCCTAAGGCAAAGACAGAAAATATTCGCCCGAAACCCACGGACATGCCCGTGTCCCAAGGAGCCGGGCCGAGCACGTAATCGACATCAATATGGGATCCAAACCCATCAAGCAAAGAATAAGGAGGTTCTCACCGTAAAAGAAGGAAGCCATCAAGAAGGAAATTGCGAAACTACTCGCAGCAGATTCATCGAGAAATCCTACATCCCGACCGGGCTAGCCAACCCAGCCTCGGTTCGTAAGAAGAACACCTCGATTGGCGAATGTGTGTGGACTACACGCACCAACAAACATCGCCTAAAAAGATCCCTTCGGGCTACCAAGAATTGACCGATAGTGGACTCCACAAAGGATCAGCTCTATTATCATTCTTGGATTGTTACCGAGATACCACCGTGATCGCTAATAAGAAAGAAGATCGAGCAAAACCTTTTTATCACCCCTTCGGTGCCTACCGCTACAAAACAATGTCCTTCGATTGAAGAACGCCGAGCAACGTATCAAAGAGCCATACGACTTGTTTAGGAGAGCGGACCGGCAAAATGCCGAAGCATACGTGAGACGACGAGTGGTGAAAACAAGAGAACCGTAAACTCGATTCAAGATCCGGAAGAGACTTTCAAGAACCTCAACAAGTGGAAATGGAAGCTCAATCCAACCAAATGCGCCTTCGAGTACCATCGGGCAGCTACCGGGTTTCTTGGTCAGCAAATGAGGCATTGAAGCCAAAGACCAAGCAAATCAAAGCAATCACCGAGATGACACAACCCCGAAGCGCCAAGGACGCCCGTAAGCTCACAGGTGGTGCATGGCAAAGACTCAACAGATTCATATCCAAGCTTGGAGAGAAAGGGCTACCCTTCTTCAAACTCATCAAGACCAAAGGAGAATTCAAATGGACAAATGATGCGGACAAGGTGTTTGAAGAACTCAAACAATACCTTACAAATGCTCCAAAGACTAACACCTCCAAAGGATCAAGAAGAACTCCCCGCCTACATAGCAAAGAACAAATACATTGGTCGGGCCTCAAATCATCGTGGAAAGAGAAGAGCCCTGACAACTCAAAGAAAGTTCGAGGCCAGCTTTATTACGTGAGCGAAGTTCTATCCGAGTCCAAGGCTCGATACCCTCACGCATAAAAACTACTCTATTCCATAATCGATCACATCAAGGAAGCTACGACACTACTTCAACAAAATTATTAAGATCACAAGTGGTGACCGACTCACCACTAGGCGATATCCCGAGGAACGTAGATTCAACAGCCGCGATATCAAAATGGGCAAGAGAACTCGAGCATTGAATCTAGAGTTCACCCCAAGAAGAGCAATCAAATCCCGTGCACTTCCGCATTTCATCGCTGAATGGACGGAGCTCCAACAACCCATATTCGACGACTTCAAGAAGCATTGGAACATGTACTTCGATGGATCGCTGAAGCTAGGGGGGGCAGGAGCCGGGATTTTATTCATATCTCCTAAGGAAGACAACTCAAGCACGCATCGCAAATCATGTGGCAAGTTACAAACAATGAGGCTGAATATGAAGCACTCATCCACGGCCTCAAGATAGCAAGAACTCGGGAATCAAGAGACTACAAGTATACGGGCGACTCCGTTGTCATCAATCAAGTCAACAAGGACCGGACCGCACAAAGGACAACATGGGCCTCTATTGCGCAGTATACGCTAAGCCGAAAAAGAACTTCCAAGGCCTAGAAATCCTACACGCGTGCTCGGGGATGCGAACGCGGCAGCAGACGTGCTAGCCAAACTCGATCCGACAGAAAGCACAAGTCCCACCGTGAGTATTCATCGAAGAGCTCTTGAAACCGTGCATCAAAGGGAACCCGTAAGAAGACAAAGATGGAGCAATCAGCCCTAAACGGCGAATGATAATCTCTCCGTGTCGCGAGAACAACCCCCGGATCGAAGACATCATTAACTTCATCAAGAACAAGACCCTACCCGATGACAAAGCCGAAGCAACAAGGATCTTGAGAAGAAGCAAGAACTACGTGCTCATCGGAGACAAGCTCTACAAGAGAGCAAGATCATCGAGAGTACTACTCAAATGCATAAGCTCAAAGAAGGAAAGGACATCCTACAAGAAATCCACTCGATGCCGTGGAAACCACGCAGTCAGCCAAGAACCCTCGTGGGAAAAGCATTCAAAACCGATACTACCGGCCAACAGCTCAAAGACGCAGAAGAACTCGCCGAAGATGCAAAGGATGCCGATGTTCGCAAGACAAGCGCATGTGCCACCACAACTTAATCGCATACCACCATCATGGCCTTTTTCGCGGCCGGGACCGGATCAAGTCGACCACTTAAAAGAGCCAAGGGAGGATACGAATACATCTACGCCGCCATCGACAAATTCACCAAATGGATAGAGTACAAGCCATTGGTCACCTTCACCCCACCAAGGCGCCGAAGTTCATCCAAGGGATCATGCACGATTCGATGCCCAACAGATCATCACCGACCCTGATCACCGCTCACGCCAGCCAGAATTTGAAGATTGGGCACAAGATTGTGGCATACGGATAGACTACGCCAGCGGGCACATCCTCAAAGCTAACGGACAAGTCGAAAGAGCAAACGGACTCATCCTTGCCTGACTAAAGCCAAGACTATGTGAAGAACTCAAAGACTACGGTGCAAAATGGATTGAAGAACTTCCAAAAGTCGCCCAGGGGCCTAAGAACTCAAATCAGCAGAGCAATAGGCTACTCACCCTTCTTCCTAACCTATGGATCGAAGCCATTCTACCGCGGCAGACTCATATGGAGCTCTCCAAGGATCGAAAGCAATTTGAAGAAGGAGAAGGAGAAATGCATAAGAAGACTAGAAATCGACCGCGGCGGAAGAAGTCGATCGAATGCAATCCTCCGTAACGCAAGATATCCGCAAGGATTAAGAAGGCATTATGACAAGAACACACGCCCAAGAAACCTCAACCCGAGATCAAGTACTCAAGAGAAATCAAAAGACGGAAGGCAAGCACAAATTGCTCACCCCATGGGAAGGACCATACATCGCCAAAAGAGTACCGACCAGAACCTACGAACCGATGGCCATGCAAGGAGAAGAAATCGAAACTCCCCGCACATAAGCCAACTCGTAAGGTTCTATCCGTAATCGAGAAAAACTCAAGGCAACAGAGAAGAAGCGTAACGCAAAAACAACTCTAACACTTCAACAAGAAGAAGACCAAGCCCCGAGAAGAACTCGACCAACCAACAAGGGAAAGGTCACCAAATACGCGGCTACCAAGCGCTTCAACCAAAACAAGTCGCCAAGAGTAAAGCCGCATGCCTCCTAAGGGAGATGAACAAATAGCCCGAATTGGCGCCTCACCTAAAAAGAAGTCAACCAAAAGAAGGCAACCCCGACCACCGTAACGGAGGTCAAATTCCAAGGGTGGAACCACGCGACGCCCTAGTTTCCTCGAATAGCGTCCACACCTTAAATCCTAGCGGAAGATTGTGAACTTCGACTCTTGAAAAAAAGAGGACGTTGGGATCAGCCCGCCTAGGTCGCAGAGGCCATTGAGGGTCCGTAAAGTGCCACTATGTCCAATGACGGCGACGGCCTTTCAAATCGGGCGTGAACGGTGTAGTGTTGTGAAATAGAAACCCATCGCCTCACACAAGTCTCTCGTAAAGCGTAGCAGCCAAACCGTGCAAGATGGATTGCAAAGTTATATAAAATAGGAACCCAACCATCTTGACCTTCAACCCGCAGCGCACTTAAATGGGCCCTGACCGAGAACCTTACAAGGGATGTCATGTAAATAGTCCATCGACAAAGCATGGGAGAGCCCCTAGCCCGTAAGCGGCAACCCCGAAGTTAGAACAACTCTTTCTCGAGCACGACTCCACCAAATTACACTAGCATGTCTAAGAAAAGACAACGCTTAGAGGGCCTAAAAGGAGAAACCGAAACGGCCCGGAGAAACCCTCCGAACAATCGTGACAAGTCTCGTAAGAAGACACAAGTCACATGCCGAGGAAAACAACCCCGCAACATGGGGACGCCCCAACCACCACCAAATTAGTCTACGAAAAAGACGAAATGAATCTTCAGAGGAAACAACCCCGAAGACCGTGAGCAAGACTCCACCAACACCAGCTAGTCTACGAAAAGACAAGCCGGATCTTCGTAAGAAACAACCCCTCAAGACCGTGAGCAAGACTCCATCACTTCTCGCCTAATCTACGTAAAAGACGAAATGATGCTCCGAAAGAACAACTCGAATTCAAGAGCAAGTCTCCAATCATCATGACAAGTCTAAAGAAGAAGACAGAAGTCATTTGTTAGAGAATAAGGACACTGACAAAACAGAAAGCAGGCCTCTACAACTATCCTCACCAAGTCCACGTAAAAAACGCTGGCCGATACTTCAAGAAAAACAACCCCGAATTCAGGAGGAGGACTTCGTAACTACCTTCACCAAGTCTACGTAAAAGGCAAGCCGACTCCTTCGTAAGAAAGAACTCAAGCAATCAAGCAAAGACCCCAATCTACTACAAAGAAGACCCATGAACAAAGCTAGCCGACGCGCCAAGGAAGAAACAACCCAAAGGCGCACAAGGACAAGATCCTATGCTATCTTCAGCGGGTCTACAAGAAGACAAGCTGACAAGTCAGGAAAACAACCCTGACGACTCGAAGCAAGACTTCAACCTATCTATAGCCAAGTCTACGTAAAGGCGAAATGAATCATCGACGAAACAACACCGATGTCATAGAGCATGACTCCAAACAACTCGGCACAAGTCTACAAGAAGGAGACAAGAGCCGAAAGCCTAAGGAAGAACTCTAAAGGCGCAATCGCAACAAGTCATCCGAGGAAAACAACCCGATGACCACTTCAAGAGCAAGCGTAGAACAAACCGCAACAAGTCCGCACGAAGACGTGATCATAATCATACAAGAAGTAACAATTGCAAGATGGATAAGGGATAGACATCTTTATTCAACATCTTGAAGATTACAAGTTACATGGGAAACAACTCCCTACAAGATACAAAGAAGACTCGATGCACGGGGGCTCTAACAAAAACTCCCCGCGCATAAAGATACAAAGAAGACCAGAGCCCAACAACTCAAGAGTACTTCCAAGAAGGCAAAGCAGGAGCCCGCGTCCCAAGAGCGACGAAAGATAGAGCGCCAGACTGCTTCCAAACTCCACCAAGCCGACTTCAACCGCCAAGGGGAAGATCCCCGATATCTCGACTAAGAAGTCAAGACCCTTGCACGGAACCCCAAGAGCCCGAGTCTCAACAACTCGGGGCTACTTCAAAGTCAAGACCCTTGCGCCCAAGTCCATAAACACCGAGCTCGAAGAACCCCGACGACGGCAAAATGGACCTCGTGGATCAAGATAAGCGACCGGGCGAAGAAAAGAACCCTCTCGCGAAGGCTCCGAGTTCAAAGATGTCACAAAATAGATGAAAAGAGCCCAAAGGGAGCGCTCAACCGCACAAAGAGTAGAAGGAAGCGCACCCAAAGAGCACCATCTTCAGCAATTCCTCAAAAGGCACAACCTTCCCGAAGACGAAGCGGCGACCAATACCGGTTGGGAATCCGCATATGTCTACCCAAGCGGCGAGGAAGTAGACTAAAAGAGGCTCGAGGGTAACCAAAAAGAACCCTACCGACCCACACCAAGAAAAAATGAAGGAGGAGAGGAGATCATCTTAGATCACAAGACATCCCGCACTCACTCCCCAAACTTTCCCCGGTGTAGAACTGCCAAGGGAATAGCCCGCTATTCCCCGATCACAAGACATCCCTCACTCACGTAAGAACTCCGTATAGGCTAAAAAGACGCCCGGGGCTGATCTAACTCACTCAAGAGAACCGCCATGGATCGAAGCTCGAAAAGAAACTTTTTCTAAAAAGAAGAGAGATAGTCCAAGAGGAAGAAGAAGCAGAGAAGAAGAAAGACACTCTGTTTTCTCAACGGCAAGAAGGGCCATATTTATAGGCAAAACTAACATGCCTATGGACCAGGTCCACGTAAGACGAGGCAACCAAAGAAAAAAAAAAGGAGCGGTCACCTCAAATCACGCTAGATGGAATTTATGGCAATGACTGCCATGCACCGACGCGTTTCCCAAAAAAAGAGCTTAGTAAAAGCGCCTTCGTGACTCCCGTGACCGCACGGAAAAAGAGAGAAATGGTCAAAATCCCGAAAAAGGAAGAACCTCTAAGAGCTCTATCTATAAAAAGAACTCTTAGATGCTCGGGGCTACAGGATACCCGAGCACGATTTTTTCAAAAGAGTCTCCGACGGCGAGAAGAACTCCTCGAAGACGGAGGAGAAGAACTCAAAGACCTTCCAAAATTTTTGTACCAAAAAGCAAGAAGCTTGGGGGCTACACCCTACGCATGCACTTTTTCAACAAAAGTGCACGCCGCACGAAGACGACAAGAACCGCATCAAGGCCACATCCGAGAAGAGCGCATAACTCTCATGACTCAAACCCGAGATGCTCGGGGCTAAGGAACAAGGCTCTCCTTTCAAGAAAGAAGAGCCCTCCGGCGACGAGAAGGACTCAAGACGGAGGAAAAGAACTCAAAGACCTTCCGCTCTTTGTGCCAAAAAGCAAGAAGCTCGGGGGCTACACCCTACGGGTGCACTTTTTTCAAAATTGCACTTCATAAGATGATCTTGAAGACCATATCAAGGCCTCGCCCGAGAAGAGCAAGACAACTCTCATGGCTTGACCTTGAGATGCTCGGGGCTTGTGGATACAGATCACCAAAGAACTCTACGAAGTTGTTCGCAGGGTTCTATCCTAGCCTCATGGCCACAAACAACCCCGTAAGGCAATGGAAGCATAGCTACGGTGACTTCTCGTTGTAATTAGGATAGAACACTAGTCGAGCTTACCTTGTTTAGAGTTTGGGTGTTCGGTTCCTCTACGACAACCCTCTCTCAGATCCGACTAGGATCGTGCGGGTTCCTTGGCTCCTTAGACTATAAAAGGCGGCCAAGGAACACCTCGTAGAGGAGAGCACGAACGATAGAACACAAGCTTGGCCACCTACCAAGCGCCTGTAAGCTTTTACGCCCGATTCCCCGCTAACCCCATCAATCAAAAACAAAGCTCACGCCGACCGGACGTAAAGGTCTTTACTCGATCCTGATCGAGGGCCCAAACCAAGATAAAAACCCCCTCTCAATGTCACCAAGCAACAAACCGCCGGGCTCCGTGTTCATCGAGGTTCGAACAAACCGCCCCTGCTCACCCCCGTGGCGTGCTCTCTGGGTCATAAAATATGGACACTCGCCTCCATTAAAAAAAAAATGAAATAAAAGAGTATACAGCCTAGGTTCTCCCAAATACTTTCAAATTCCTAGAAAGAGAGAGATGTTTCCTACAGGAGCAAAATAGAATTAGGCTTTCACTTCATTTGCCTCATACACCTACCTTCATGTTTATACCACTACACCATACACATGCACATGCAAGATGACTCGTAACTTTAGATCCATTGCTTGATCTTACAATATATGCTTAGTAAGTAGATTTAGTTTTCTCCCACCTATGAGCTCCACATATAGGTCTTAGAAATAGGGTGAGAGAGAGAAGGCATAGTGTCCTACTGCCTTATTCCAAAAACACCACATATTATGAGAGAGAGGCAAAATAACCTTATTGCCTTAGTGAGGATCCACAAATACCACAAACGAGAGACTTGAAGGGTCATACAAAAGGAACTTTGAGTTTTATTTCAAAAACTTACAAAAACTCTAGGATGGAGGTTGATCGAAGAGTTTGAGACACAGATGCTTGACTTGAGTATTCTATCTTTCAATTTCCTAAGATCATAAGAAAAGGCTATAAGATCCATGGTTAAAAGTAATATGGGTGAGTTGAAAGTTGGAAATGTTTATTCTCGATCCGAGGAGAAATTTTGTTTCAAAGCATGTGTACTTTGAGGCGTGAAAGCATTGTAGCAACTCCCCGATCCAAAATCTAAGTATAAATTAATTTTTGCTTAGGGACTAGCAAAAGGTAAGCTTGGAGGGGTTTGTTGGCACCTGTTATAGCAAATATTTTATAGTCAACTAAACATGAAATAAGAGCTTAAAATAAATATCAACATAGTTTAGGGGCCTCGCCTAACATAATTCCACGAGTTTTGATGATTTATATATTTTTTAGGATTAAACAGAAAAATGCCGAGTTTGCAAGACATACGATGCAAAGATTTATCCGTGAAGCAACTCAACTTGGCTACCAAGAAAGAACAATCTAGAAGATCCTAGAAGATAGGCCCTTGAAGATGGGACCCACCGCATAGGGCCGGGCGGCCTCGCCAGAAGGCCGGGCGGCCGCGTTAGCCCCAAATAGTTCACCTCCAGCTCCCTTATGTCGGTTCACAATCGCCTCCAAGATTGCATCTCAACGATTGATCAAGGTCGGTTTGATCAAAGGGCTACGATGCATCCAATGGAAGATTCTAGAACATGAGCTATGAGAATAATTGGACCCAAATCAAAATTCGACCCCTCTAATCCTATGTGCATTATAATAAGATATGGTGGAAGGTTTAGTACCACATCGCTTGCTAAAGGAGGACGGAGGCCAGGAGACCCTTATATAACAAGACCCCTTGTCCCCTCAGTGAAACCCTAATTCATTCCATTCATTGTCTCTTGATCTTTTGATTATTGAGGTGTCCCAATGTGAGGACAACCTCTCTACCATACTAGAGAATTAGGGCTAGACTCTCCAATGTAATAGATTAGAAACTAGAGAGTTAGGGAGAGCGGAGCTACGCTTCGGTTCTGGAGAAGTCTTCAGAGTTTGCTATGTCTTGTATCCTTTCTTGGTAAGACATTATTTATCTTCTCCATTTACTTTCATGTCTTTCATATAATTGGTTAGTAAAGTTGTTATGCCATTGCATGGGATCTTCGCTCGCATCGAGTGCTCTAGTTATAGACATAATTAGAGTAGTAATTAATAGTGTAGACATGGTGTCTAGACTAGAGGTTACCTGAGATTGCACCCAATCCCACGGATAGTTTTTGTGGTAGCCCTAGGTGGTGACAGCCCTGACGCCTGACGTATTCCACCACGTTCGGGTTGGTGTTTGTAGGACTTTAGTCACAGCTTCCTAGCCCCCTTCTCCTCCCTTTCTATGGCTAGTGTTCTGATGTCCCAAAGTGCTTTGGTGTGATTGCTATCATAGAACCCAAGTAGTAGAGAAGTATTCAAGAACCTTGATCTCTCCCGCTGTCCTCTCAACTTGCTAGCTACACATTTATCATGGAATTCTCTTGTGTGTTTTATGTTATTCATAACCCATATCATATATTATTTACCTTCCTCACTTTGGTCTAGTGGTTTGCTAAGTTAGTAGATGCATGATTGTGAATTATTAGATTTTTTAACCTTTGCTTCCATGTGGATAAATACGACACGAAATCCTTCATATTCTATTTGCACTTAATAAATACGAACAAGGGCGAGGAGACACGCCAATGCCGAGACCATCGTGGTGGGGTGGGCTCGATGGCGCGTCCGCCGGGTGCCTCGTGGCATTATGCGACGTCGTGCCTTAGAGTGTGCCCACGGCTCTTGGCGTGACGCCAACTTCAAGATGGGGGTCGACCCACGGAGACGACAAATGGCACCATCTTTGCCCAAGCCGCCCCACTCATGGCGGCGGTCCGAGGTGGAGGTGGCGGCACCGTCGGCATTCGGCAAGCGCGCTACGCCCAAATCCAGTTCTTACGGGAGCTCAGGGAGATTTTTTTGGGATCCGTGTGCCACATGATGGGTCCCGCATGTGAAGTGGGGCCCACGGTTGATACGTCTTGGTTCATGTGTTCTACGCCGCCCTCGCAGTGGACGCGCGTCGTTCTCGTTGTCCTCCCCCCGACCCCCTTAGGTGGACGCTGTCTCCGCTCCTGGCCTAACTACTACGCCCATCCTCATCGGTAGGGGGCTCCCTATGGTCTTCATCCTCTTTTTACTTCTTTTTTAATTTTATTTTCTTCCAAATAGCACAACATCGACCGCATCAAGATCTCTTCATCCCTCCGTAATCGGTCCGCAAAACGAGCCACCTACCGGCTCGGGAATGGTGGTCTTCTACCCGTTGGCGACTTCTTCAACAATAACTTTGGTTCACCGGCGAAAAAACTCCATGACGCGCCCTCACCCATTTCAAGCCTACACTCGGTGAGGCCCTTCCGCACCAACGACACCATGGATGTCGCGCTACCACTTGTAATATGGACGGATGCCGCGACAAATCTAGATGAGAGTCCTATATGGACCTTGATGTAATGGGCTCCTTTGTTAAGGGCCTAGTTCTAAAATGTAATATAATATATGTGGTTTTTTCAAAAAAATCAAGGAGTAAACATTTAAGCATATGAGAACCCAATTTTAACTCCAAAAATCAAAGTTTTTACCAAGACAAAAAAGATATATGCCATGTAAAAAGAGTTCATCTCCAACATTTAAGAATAATTCACTTGCCAAACTGAGAAACAACTTGCATCTAACCCTTAAAAGATGAACAAAATTATGTAGCAAATTGCCAGGCAAACTGCTTTGGCATAATTCACTTGCCAAACTAGGACTAACTTGCACAAATTAACCCATCGAGAGAAAAGAAAATTATGTTTATGTCCTTCCACCTCTTGAAAACTTAATCAAAAAACATCCATTGGATTGACAAACAAAATTATGTAAAATTATGTTTATACCCTTCCACCTCTTGAAATAATGAAATGCCATGGATGCAGTAACAATTGCAATATGGACGGATTATATGAAGCCATTACAGCATATGGTGGCAAAAACGGCCTCTTTTGTTAACTGTTCTCCCAAATGCAAAGCTTTGATTTGGAGTTGAGTTGGCGATGGTGTGGAGCAAAAGCTTGGCACAGGAGCAAAAGCTTGGCACATTTGGTTCTCTCTTTTTTCCTGCACCGGTTGGTCATCAATCTTCTGTACGGACATTGAGATGGCCTGAAGTACGATAGATGTATTATTTAGTACGTGTATAAGAAAGTTTTATCACATAGGAAAGTTCATCAGACCTTATATGATCAGGCCATAACTGAATGTCATGCATGGTTAATAACACAGTGTTTGCACATAAATATGTGTATGTACATTAGAATAAACCTAGGTATAGGCTGCCAGCTGCCATGATCTGATCTTGAGCAGTTCAGCGTTTATGATAGTGACCATGTTTACGTACTACACAAGAAGTAACCAAGAGGCAAAAGGATGATTTAGTGCACTGCATTGCAATTTTTATCTATATATATTAGTTCAATTCATGGAATATTAGCAGGTCTGATGATCTGTATAGTTACAAATGTGAGTGTACTGACGATCAATTAAACACAGATAGGTTTTCAGCACGTTTCTAACATATATATAACAAAGTTGGATTACATAAGATAGCCATGAAGCGTAAAAGTAAAGCATTATTACGTCTGCATGCAAAGGAATCGGAATTACCAAGTCAACATTTGTAGCACATCTTGAATTTAGAATGAAGCAAAACGAAGCCCACATTGTCAGCAGCAGGATCGTTGTTTCACCTGGAACCGCAATGTGAAGGTTGAAGGTCGGCAAAACCAAAATCAGGAAAGCACATTGTCAGCAATCAATAAACTGAAGCATTACCATGAAGAAAGGAAGAGGCATGCATCATATTATTTAGACTCTGGCAGAAACCACAATTTCTTCAAGACCAGCAGCATCATTGTTTGAACTGAAACCGCATAACCTAACTGAAATTAGGAAAGGATATGATCGGCAGTCAACTTGTTGTACAGGTTTTAAAAAAGGGCTTCCAACAAAATAACATCCAAGGAAGGCAGCAAAGAATGGGTTAATGTGATTTATAAGTGGATTTACATTTTCTCACAAGGATGGAACGATGCTTCCCTTTGGTTGGTTTCAGAATCATAAAGCCAATTCAGGATTGGAAAACTAATATTGTGACTAAAATGGGTAATCCCTGAGTAAAAAGATGGCAACAGTCAACAGTAACTAACAAACAAATACAAAGATGGAGTGGAGCAGCATCCTCCACATAATGAAATGATAACCTAAGTGGCCAAGAAAATTCAGACCTTCATCTGATCCACATGATGCTATCTATCATATCCCCTTCCCTTTTCATCATCAAT